>ML815457.1:176664-195639 GCA_009831015.1 Picea engelmannii | reverse complement strand
CTTCGGATCCTAGGTCTAGTATAATGTCTCCCATATTGAAATCCCCAATGTTAGCATTTAGTCTAAATTCCCTACTTGTTCTTCTTCTTGTGTGTAGGTGATTGACAGTTTTTGGTTCTAGATTTTCTTTTGTCTCGCTGCTACATTTCTCTAGTATGTTTTGAAATATTTTCACAGATGAATGATCACTTAATACTTTCATGCATGATTGTAAAAAGCCTTTGATTGTACATACTTGTCCCAGGGGTTGCATTCTGTTGATATGATCTAGTGATGGCAGCATCTCATATTTTGGGGCTTCCTTGAATGGTTGCGCAGTTGAAGTTGGCGTTGTGTCCTTCTAAAATTATTGTATGGCTTCCTTAAAGGTCTCATTTTCTTTTGGCGCGTCGAACTACTTTCTTGGTTCATTTTTCTTCTTTACCCATTGGTTTTGTGCTGGTTCCTGTCGAACTGCGTCGGTGCTTGTTTTTCGTTCCTCCATGAGTGACTATGTTGATGTTTCTTCTATCATCCCTTGCTTCGGTTGAAATCCACTGAACATTTTGATTTTTTTGGTTCCTCTTTTCCTGAATTTTTACTAGAATATTCGGACATTCCTCTGTATCGTAGTCCGATGCGCGGAAATACATACAAGTTGTTGGTAGAAGTGGACATTCTCATGTATAATGTCTCAGTTGCTAACAATTGTGACATGTGATTGGTCCTCTACCGCATCTAAAACCTCCTCTGGCTCGTCCTCCTCCTTGGTAGCCTGCTCGGTCACTTCTCAGCGTGTTATACTGTGGTTCTTGATTGTACTGCACGATGGTGTACTGGGGTTGTGTCGGGTTGTACTACGGCTGCATGTTATTGTAGGGTTGTTGCGCAGTATTGTACTACTACTGCGTAGTTTTGTATGGAAGTGGGGCTTGATTGAATTGTGGTGCTACTTTCCCAGTCATCATTTCGGCATGTACCCTATATGCATCTGATGTTCTATCCCGCATCAGCTCCATAGTTCTACAATATCTATCATCATGGCCCATTGATTTGTAGAAGGTGAAATATGAATTCTTTGGAACTTTCTAGTATTCCTGCATCATCGTGCAGTGATAAGGGTCGTGACTCAGTTTCTTGCATATTTCGCACCATAATCCTCCCTATGGTAGTGGATTTGGCATACCTGTTTCCATATATTGTGTGAATGTTGGGAATTCGTTCTTGTGGTGTCCTTTCATCATGCATGTGGTGCACCAAATGGCTTCTCATTTGTCCTTGTTCTTATTCTAGTTCAACTGAAATGTTAGATTCTTCAAATCCTCCTTCAATTCCTCAACAGTTGGGTCTGTCTGCTGGTACTGGTTCTCTTCCAGTTTCAAGGCTGCCTGCATCTAAATTTTTTGTTGTCGTAAGGGATATTTTAAGTGTGGGAGTAGTGAGTTGACAAACACGTGTCGATGTTGCATCTCAATCATAAGGTATTTTAGTTTTCCCTTTAGTCGCTTGAATCTCTCGTCAATCTCCCATATAGACTCTCTTGGTTTCTGTCTTATCTCGATCATCTCGTTCATATACTAATCCTCTGAGCTCAGCTTCTGGAACTCATTAATCAGTAGCTTCTTAATGGCTGCCAGTGTCCTTGTCATCCCAGGGGCATTGTTTGTGTATAGACTCATGTATCAGTCTAGTGTGCAGTCTCTTAGCGTAATCGCTAGCTACGCGAGTTTGGTATCTTCATCAGTGATCTACTTTGCTTCCCAGATCTTTGCACAAATGAACAAATGCTTCTCAGGGTCTTCTGTTGCTTCCCCTCAAAATTCTAGTAATCTAATAGTGGGATCGTGTCTTGCCATTTTGAACACTGATATACTACCTCCTCCGCGCGGTGTAGATACTTGAATAGTGTTGCCTGAACTGGCTCCTCCAGTTGTTGCTCCTTGTGTAGATGTACTTCTTGTTGTCGGACTTCCTCTGAACTTCAATTGTCTAAATGGTGGTGTTCTCTTTGGTGTATTAGTCGCACAAGGGTTTATGGGTTTCACACTGACATTAATATGGATAGGATGGCTACCTTCTCCTCCCGTTCTTGGACCTATCATCTTCCTCTCATATGTTTTTTGCAGGATTTCCTCAATTTTCTCCACAGCCCGGAGATCCTCCACCTCTTCCTCATTTCTCTCCAAGCCTTCCCTCATGGCTATGGCTCTCTTCTTGGTATTCACCTTATATTGGTAGGGTACTCCGCTACGCATCATTCCTGATGACACCAAGATCCACCTGATCTAGTCGTCATCTATCATGATCGGGTCCAAGGGTTCCTCCTCCTTCTTTCCTTTATCCTTACCTCCTTCCATTTATCCTTTCTCTTTCAGTGTTTCCCCCCTTCCCCCATGCACGCGGGGAAGTTTAGCTGTTTGATTCCATTTTCATTACACCTTTGTTATATAGCAGTATCTTAATAGAAGTATACAAGAATTGAATGCACCTTCCTCACGGTCCACGTATAAGTTCTTGCTCTGCTGCGTTGTATGACTTAGTTGTGTCGACTACAAATTCTGTGATGAAACCTGCCACAATATTGTCAGGCCAAAAGTCTACTGCGTGGGTGAATTTGTTGTTCACTTTTTGTAACTGCCCAATCTGTATCGGAGTCCAATCTAGCTGTCGAATATAGTTCGTCGCATGGTTATCCTTCAACCTTAGTATCCACTCTTGTAGTAGATGCAGAAAATCACAGAAAAAGACTTCGTATAAGTCAATAAACACGTATTTTTCCAGATATTTGTGAGGTGTGATTCTAGGGTTTCTATTGTCTTTCTGTGCAAACTCTAGCTCTTTGGTTCTCAACCATCCTTTGATTTCTTCTTTCGTGGGGTTCCAAGGTATCAACATTCCCTTCCAATGTCTCATTGTTCTTCTTGTTTCACTCATTCTTTTCTCGTTCAATCTATCTCATCTATTCGGTCCTCTCTTGTTACTATTAACACGAAAAAGGAACCATTTGTTGGTTACTACTCTCCTTTACCGTCTGATTTATTGACCCGAGGTTCATGTCTTTCGAGTTTCCAACAAAGACTCTAAAACTATCAGTCCTCCTGGTAAACTAGAAGGCAACACAGTACACAGAGTGCACTGTGTAGTCTCACCCGAGATAGATTTAAATGGGTGGTTGTAAGACTCAGGTGTTTACAGCCTAGGATTGAGTATGATATAGATGTTTATTATTTAGATCCATATACTACGAATTGTGATTGCAGTCTACTATTACTCACGGGTGTGCATTTATCTTCCACAATCTATTTCCCGAATAGCACAATTGTGTTCCATAATAATGTATTAACTCATTCATTGAGCATAACAACTAATTTATGAAAGAAAACAAAGATGTACATGCATTCATCACATTACACAGATATTACCGTGGTTCACCCCCTCCTGGGCTATGTCCACAAAGATTTGGCTCTTGGCTCTTTTATTATGGTAGTTATGCATCTCCAGCGCCTCACGCTTACAATTCTCCTCAGATGGGTAAGATCTGTATGAGGCGAACTAGATTTCACTAGGATCCACAACCTGAGATCTAATCCTCAGATATTCCTTCTCTCCTTTGTTCTTAGCTCAAAATATTACAAAATTGATCCATAACAGTATTACATAACACATCAACTCGTACCTACTATAATGGAATATTACAAAAGCTGAACAAATACAAAAGTGAACCAACCTCTATATGATACCTGCGTATCTCTATTTATGTATATCAATCTCTTCAACCATTTACAATGTATTACCAAAACCCTAACCCTACTGACGTTAGGTCTTCCTCCCATGTGTGTGTGTTGTTCTTCCTCCAGTTGTCACTTTCCTTGTGTGCACGCTTTCTTTCATGTGTGCATGTTGTTCTTCCTCCAACTCTTACTTCAGTTTATGCATGTTTTCTTTCCCACGATCATCCTTCTTTCCACTTCGGCCTGATGCCAATAGGAACATATCGTGACCATCAGATTTCCTAACTACAAATGCATACTAATGCATACAAAAGAAACACACTTTTACCCGACGACACATTAGACCAAGTAGATCTTAACTAACTCATAAGTGTCTAAATATCCTAACATGAGTAATTTGTAGGCATATGACTTTGATATTGAGTATGTCAATGGAAAGAAGAATATAGTTGTTGACACCCTTTCTAGAAGACCTACAGCCTTTTCCATGTATGAGACCTCAACAGACTAGAAATCCATTCTCTTGGTGGACTACTCCAAGAATATTTTTGTTTGTGAGTTGATGGAGGGTATTATTCAAGATGAAATGTGTAGAGTAGTAGATGACATCATACATTACAAAGATAGGATCTATCTTGTTCCTGATTCCACACTCAAGGATAAAATCCAAAGATCGGTACATGACGCACCACTGGCAGGACATTCGAGATAACTGAAGACCTATAAGCAGTTGAGAGAGAGGTTCTCTTGGAAGGGTCTCAAGGAGGATGTATTACACTATGTGAGGGAGGGAATGACTTTTCAGCGGAACAATTCATAGCTCACACATCCTGCAGGTTTACTCTAGCCATTACCTATTCCAAAGAGGAAGTGGGAAAGCATATCCATGGACTTCATTACAGGGTTGTTGACAGTACAAGGCAGGGACTATATCTATGTGGTGGTGGACAGATTGACCAATTATGCATACTTATTTTCTATTCCTTCAGAGTATATCCCATCTCATGTGATAGGCATATTCTTCAGGGAAGTGTTCAGACTACATGGTCTTCCGATATACATAGTCAGTGACCAAGACATCAGGTTTCTCAGCGCATGTTGGTGGGATTTGTTCAGGTTATCGGGGATGGAGTTGATACCTAGAACTAGTGATCATTCGTAGACACACGGGCAGACGGAGAATTCGTGAACAAGTGGATCAAGTGATATCTGCAGAACTATGTGTTAGGACAACAGAGGGTGTGAATAAAGTGGTTGCATATTGGGGAGCACTATTATAATACCACTTATCATATGTCCATAGGAATGAGTCCAATGAGGGCATTATATGGTTACAATACCCCGTCATTTGTGGATTTGGAATTTGGGTAGAGAAAGGCCCTCGAGGCCAAATATTGGTTGCAGGAGAGCCAGTACATATTGAGAGTCTTGAAGGAGAACTTACAGGTCACTTAGAATCAGCAAAATATGTATGCATACAAGCACATAGTGGAGCGCAACTTTGAGGTTGGGGATTTGGTCTTTCTCAGGTTTCAACCTTACAGAAAGTATTTGCTAAAGAAGAGTGGCATAAAGAATCTTAATCCTTGCATATATTGACCCTACAAGGCTATCAGGAGAATTGGAGAGGTAGATTTTGAGTTGGAGTTGCTAGAGGGTAGCAGGATCCACAACGTCTTCCATGTATCTTGCCTCAAGAAGGCGTTGGGATAGCAGGTCACCATGTCAGAAAATATTCCTCCACTAGATGAGGAAGGAAAGTTAGTTATGACTCTAGAGAGGATTATTGATGTCAAAGAGAGGAGGATGAGGAGCAGAGTCATTCGGGAATACCTAGTCATATGGAGAGGTTTGTCCGCAGAGGATGCTACTTGGGAGGGAGAGCAGATCTTACAGAACCTCGATTTGGAATTGCTTGAGTGCAAGCAATTAGAGAAGGGAGGATTGTAATGTCTTCTTCCAATTGATCATGACAGAGGATGACTTAGTAGCCTATACAACTTCCATAGGATATAGTCAATGGAAAAAAAGGGAGTCAAGGAGTTTTATTTAATGTCACTAGCTAGGAAATGTTACATTCTAAAGTGACATTAAGTAAAAAGATAAATTATTAATAACTTGAACATTAAAAAGTAACTTTTTAATGTTAAGTAAATATTAAGAGGGAATAATGGTCATATTTGATTTAGTTAAAAGGAGAAGCTTCTAGAAGGCTTCAGAGAAGTATAAAGGGAGGGTAGCACTTCACCTTCCTCATTACGATTTGACATCTTATTTGGAGTGCTCTTGCAGCCAGGGTTTTCATTGGGGTTTTGGGAAAAACCCTTCCATTTCTAGTTTGGTTTCGGTGGTGATATATCCACCCTAGATAAACATAGGATAAATCCATTTGTGGTTTTCCATTTGGTGCTTCATCTTATTTTTTATATTCAGTAGGGAAATGTATCGATTTTCCTAGGAGGAGACCGATCTTATTTGTTGGAAGTATCATGGCACTAGGAAGGATTGGGGACAGTGGTGGAGCTTCATTTGAGGCTGAATCACCTCTTTGTGGCAAAGTCGGGCATTACGAGGGCACCAAGAGGGTCGGTCCCTTGTCTTAGGGTTGTATCGTGGACAGGAGGACCATGGGGTCTTAGAGGAAGTTAGTGGGCCTCTTATTGAGTTGTGTGAGGAGAGAAAGGGTCGTGAGGCCATTTGCTAAAGTCGTGGGATATAGGAGAGGGAGACAAGAGCTCCACTGTAGGTCGCAAGGGTCTTCTACAGGCTGCAGGGGTATTTTTGCAGGCCGATTGACAGAGGAGGAGATCCATAGGATCTTGGGGGACAAAGCGTGGGGATCTGAAGTGGGCATAGTGCCCTATAGATGAGGACGCAGACATTGGAGGGTACAGTGAACACTTTGGAAAGTTTATAAGCAGTGGAAACAATCGAAGAATCATTGGCATCATTTTCTAGGTTTTGTTTGAGTTTTGTAGTACTTGTTGTCGTTGCTATAGCATCCATTAGATGATTTTCTATTGTTGTATTTCCAATTTCCACTCATAATAAAAGTATGCCAATGTTGTCTTTTCTATTTATGTACTTGGTTTACATGTAAATTGTATTGCAAGAAAACAGTTTGTAAAAGTCATCAATTAGGTTTAGCATTAAAGAATATATGAAAACAAACTTTATGACAGAAATTCAACACCAAGACACCTTAAATTGCACAATAAACTATAATATCCTAGTTAGCGCCTTTTGGGGATATTACACAACACCGATGAATGTCGCTCAAAGAAGTTATTGGTGTTCGAGTTGAAATCCTCGAAGTCAAATCCAGATTCCGACTCTAATTCAGAGCCAGACAAGGTGAAGCGAATCATTGATGCAAAACCCAGTGTCAAAGTCACTACCACCTAGATGCAGCGAAAGGAACTAGAAGAGCCAAAGGAAGATGAGCGCCTTTTTCACTCGCAGAAGTGGGTGAAGAGTGCTTCGCTACATTTAATTGTTGATAGAAAAATCCAAAAGAACATCATCTCAGTAGAGGTCATGAAACATTTGGAGTTGTCGACAACACCACATCCACAGTTGTACAACATTGGGTGGCTTAACCAAGGATGAGATCTTTGCGTCATCCAACAGTGTCTCCTACCCTACGGCATCAAGCCCTTTAAGGATGACGTGTTGTGTGATGTTGCCCCACTTGAAGTTTGTGATGTTATTTTAGGCCAGACATATATATGGAAATTTCATGTTGTATATGAGTATAGACCTCATAGTGTCATTGTTACTGTGAGAAAAAAATTGTACAGGGTCCCAAAGATAGTTCCACCTATCGCAATTTCTTTGGTCTCAGCTAAGCAGTGCAGGAAGGACATCTCCCAGAATGGTAAGTTTTTCCTCTTCATGATTCACTCTCAGAGTGAATGGAAGTTCGTGGCCACATCCATGGCCTCTCCACAAGGCTCCTCTATGCAACAGAAGCAAGTGGACAATGTCATGGAAGAACATCGGGACATCTTCACCTCACCTACTGAGGTGCCTCTACATTGTGAGGTCAAGCATTCAATTGAGATAACTCCTAGAACGCCTTTGCCTAATAGGTCAATGTATCAGTTATCTCTCCTATAAAATGAGGAAATAAAGCATGCAATCCAAGAGTTACTCCGAAAATGGCACATTCGACCAAGCTCCTCATTCTGCGGAAGCTTGATCGTGCTTGCACAAAAAAAATATGAGACATGGATAATTTGTATTGATTACAGAGCTCTAAACAAAATCACAATCGGGAATTCGTACCCAATTCCCCAAATTAATGACCTTCTAGACCAGATCAAGGGGGGCAAGTATTTTAGTAAGATATATATGAAGTTCAGCTACCACCAATTCCCCATAGAACAGATTGATGTATGGAAGACTCCTTTCAAGTCTAAAGAAGGTCTTTTTGAGTGGTTGGTCATGCCCTTTGGCTTAATGAATGCCCTAGCCACCTTCATCGGGTTGATGGATGACATCTTGCGTCCCTTCACCAATTCATTTTTGGTTGTATATCTAGATGACATCCTTGTCTTTATCAAGAGTTGGGTAGAACACTTGTAACACATTCAGCGAGTCCTCCACACTCTGCAGCAACACAAGTTATATGCTAACTTAGAGAAATGCTCCTTCGACATGAAGAATGTCCAATACCTCAAATACATTGTAGATGATCATGGTGTGCATGTCAATCCATCCAAGATCCAAGTCATTTGTGACTTTCCAGCCCCAACAACACTCATCGAGCTCTAGAGATTCTTAGGCCTCACCAACTTCTATCGTAGATTTGTATTGACGTTCTCCCATATCACTTGGGATCTCATCCAAGTGAACAAGGGTGGTTGCAAAGCCAAATTTGTGTGGGGAATATCACAAAAGAAATATTTTTATGATCTGAAACATCGCTTATGCTCAGCCTCGGTACTCGCCTTACCTAATTTACAACAACCATTTGAGATTGAGATTGATGCTTCATATTATGTTGTTGGCGTCATTCTCATTCAACACAATCATCCAGTGGCCTATCATAGTGAGACACTCTCAAATGTCATCCATAAGTACCCCACCTATGACAAAGAAATGTATTCCATCATACAATCCTGCCACCAATGGAAGCATTACATTCTAGGGAAGGAAATATTCATCCATATAGATCATGGGCCTCTACAACTCATGCAAACACAAGGGAAATTGCAGAATGAATGCCATAAAAAGTGGTCCACTTACTTGCAGCAGTTTCACCTCAACATTAAGTATAAGAAAGGGAGCACCAATCGCATCGTTCACTACCTTAGTCGACCTCCAGTTGTAGTACTAACCACGTTTCTTAACTCTTGCGAGCATGAGACCTCCAAGTGGTCCCAACTCTATGACAGCAATCTGAACTTCACTACGACCTACCAGATGTTGGGAACAGGCACAGTCGTTGTCAATTTCCATCTTGAGGATGGACTACTATGCCAACTGGATCATCTTTGAGTTCCTTCAAGCAAACGTGCAAAGATGATTTGGGAATCCCACTACAGTCGTGTAGTAAGTAACTTTGGTGTAGAGAATACAATGGAAATACTAAAAAAGTATTTCTATTGGTCGAAACTTCGACAGGATGTTAGTAAGTATATTAGATCATGTGTTGTTTGTTCCATTGCCAAGCTAGACATTAAAAAACAAAGATTGTACACCCCTTTTCCTACTCCTGAAGAACCCTGGGAATCCATCTCGATGGACTACATGCTAGGTCTTCCTTCAACCAAGCATGGAAATGACTATGTATTCGTGGTTGTTGATCTATTCTCTAATATGGGTATCAATCAGCCTGCAAGAAGAGTATCAATGGGTTTTAAACCATTGGGCCCCATTGATGTAGCATTGTCTCTTGCATCCACACAAGTAGAATCTCCCCATGCTCAATCTAAGACCGACAAGTCCACCAAATTCATTGAACAGATTCAGCACATCCACCAATAGGTCCATGATATTTTTCTAAAATCCAATACTAAGTACAAGCAACGCCATGATCAACATCGAGTTCCCCACAAGTTTCAAGTAGGTGACAAGGTTTGGTTGCATTTGCAAAAAGGGTGCCTTACCGAAACCCACCGGAAGCTTCAGCCACTTCGCTATGGACCTTACACATTCACCAAGGTTGTGGACGAAAATGATTTTGAGTTAATTATTCCCCCCTTCCTTGGATTACACCCAGTATTCATTGTGGACCTGCTTTGGCCATATTTTCCACCACTACTGGACACATCGGAGGTGGCAGAGTAGTTGACACCTAGAGAGCTCAACCCTAACTACAAGGAAAAGAAAACCATTGATCGGATCATGGACACACAGGTTAAGGGAACCCACCAACAGAAGCTCCAACTCTATTGGGTTGTCAAAGCAAGGCAGCTATTGCACCAAGGAAAGTGACTCATCGAGGCCCTAAAATACATTTTTTTGATGTGGTAGCACCCAATAAAACCTTGTTGGGATGTATTAGGCCATTCAAAATATGTACTTCTCAACTAGACCTTTCCGATGAGGTATCAAGCGCCCCAAATGGAGATCGTATGCAAAAGTTATGCCCTAAGGAAGTTGGTGTATCAACTACCACCATCAGGGCCCACAAACCTTTTGGTGTTTCATCTTTTGAGGTTAGGGTTTTAGATGTTTAGGGTTTTTATCATCTATGCTTTATGTTAAAAAGTCATTGGGATCCTGTTGACGAACATTTATAACGCACCGTCAACGGGAAGGATAGATTCGGATCGGGGTTGTCTATTTAACCCAAGCCATTTGGTATGATCTAACCTGACGGGTTTTATGGCTCTGTTAACCAACTAGGATCTAAAAATAATTAAAGGAAATGAACTAACTAAAGATACAGTAAATCAACAAATTAATTACAAATGTTTTTTAACTATGAGTGTTAATGTACAATGATTATATATAGTTTACAAGGTTTGAGCTAAGCCTTGCAAAATTGATTGTTTGAGATAATATTTCTAAACAAGGTTAAGTATAAACAATGCTTATTCTAATGTTATAAATATCAATTCCCCGAGGTGTAGGACAATCGGTGACGGAGTGTATTGTTAAGGCACTCCGTGATGTTAAAGTCATCGGTTCAAAACCTGTCGGGAAAAAAAAAATCCAACCATGTTAAGGGTTGGTGTGGCTCAATCCGGATGCGATCCCTGAGTGAATTTGATGGCTTATATGTCCATGAGTCGTGGTTTCTTAGCCACGGGTTAGTCCCACGTGTCATGGAAAAACTAACAAACAAAAAAAAATGTTCTAAATATCAAACTAATAAACAACAAATGAATATGATTGTAATGATATAACAGAAATATACAAAGATAATTAACGTCTAAATAATGCAATCATTATTCATTCATATATAAATAACTTTAAAAAGAAAACAACACATTAACTAGCCTCTAGTTGATCAGCAATAATAAACTAAGTTCATCTCTCTACGTTTGTGTGAGCTCCTCTTGTCTTGTGTTAAGTGAAAACCTATGATGGAAACAATCATAATACTTCCTGAAGGAATTCAAGGAAGTGTTGCAAATTCTAGAGCGATTTTATGACAACAGAAAGATAAATAATTATATATCCTGTAAATTTGAGATATCCAATAACTGAGAACAATAAAAATCTCAACCCTCAGTAATGGTGTTATCAACCATTTAGCATCAGACATAAATTCAAAATACTGAAATAGATGATCAATTACAGGTATAAAATAGACCAAAAGATAACGAACAGCATAAAGAAAATCATGATATAAAATATCACATGAAGAAAAGACTAAAGCTAATTCAACAGTGATAACATTTCACATCAAGAAAATACATGAGAAGACAATGAATAAAACAATGTACAGTTTACACAGGTCTAAAGCCAACTAGCAAACTGCTTTCTCATATAATTTCAAAAATATATGTTTATTATATGGTCCAGAAAAAACATGCCTCTAACACCAGGCAACATAGCTATTTAAACATGTCTTTGATATGTTACCTCCTATCATGCAAGATAGAGGAAGATCTCTGAAAATAAGTTTGTTTTACAAAAATAGAGTAACAAAAAGATACTCCTGTTGGAGTCTTTAAATAAAAAATATTTATACTAATGACATTGTTTTTTCAAAATTGGAAATTACTAATCTATTGAAGGTTTAACCCATGATTCATTTCCTTTAGCATAGCACCATAATCTGTTGTTTACCTGAAATGATAAAATGAAATCAAAGTTTAGATAATAATAGAAACAAATAATTTAAATAGACTGGCTACAGAATCTTTTGATTTTGTAGCTAATCTCAAAATAAAAATAAAATCAAAAGTGAATCTACCTATTATTTGTCAAATAGAATCAAATCAAAAAAAAAAAAAAACTATTTACCATTTCAGAAATTTGACAGAGAGGCATCAGATAGGTCTGAATTATAATGGTGTTGAAGTTTGTTGAATTTTTAATGATCACATTACCAGGCCGCTTAATTATGTTGTTAGCCATGTGTGTGTTTGATCAAACATAGGCTTTCAACTCGTCGTTCTCCCTCTCAAGTACTGAGTTCTGTGCTACCATTTGGCTCAATTGTGCCTGAAGGTAGGGGACATCTCGGTAATATATCTCAATCAAATCGAAACAGTTTTCGTAATTAACCGGTTCTATGCTAGGCAAAGGTCGAGCCTGCTCTGTAGAGGGAAATTTAACTTGTCTCGTGATTTGTTTCAGATCATGTTGTATACCAGAAAATCCCTCTTGTTTCTTTAAGAATGGTGGACTATTTGAAATGAAATTGAACTGTGTTGTATCGGCATCGATATCATTCCCGAGGATCTTGTCATCGATATCATCTCCATCAATAAAATCATCGATATCATCCTCAGAGAAATGATCATCGATCTCGATTACAGGGATCGATTTCTCATGATCACGATGTCGATTTCTCATTTTCCTAGATACGAGTCGGCCATGTCTCTTATTTTTAAATCTGATATCTGGACTACTATGTTTATTATGCCTACCCTTTTTCTTGACAGTTTGTTCATTTAAATCAACTCGAATTGGCTCATGATTAGGAACAAAAAGATTTTGATCATTTAGATCATCCAAAACCTCTTCCAAAAAAAAAATGGAAATAAAATCGCATCTTGGCTTCTTGCCTTTGGTTGGCTTTTGGATAACAACAGGGGTTTGATCTATAGACGCAGGGCTTTCTTGTAGATTGACATGTAGGTTTTGCATAGGGGGGTTTGATCGACAGGGATTGGGAGGTTCATCGAAATGCAGAGGTAAGTCTATTACATTTTCAGGTAGGGTAAACCCATTTCTAAACATGAAATTTTCCCAACTATCCCTAGCTTTAGACAAATGTGAAATCAAGAGAATTCAGATGAGGCCGTGATGGAACAGGCTTGACTGTGGGTTTAGGCTTTGTCTCTGGTAGAACTTGGCCATTTTTTGCATGCTCCTAAGTAGATAAAATTGCATATTCAAATTGAAACCTAGAAAAACCATCAATAAGTGGACATGATAAAAGAAGACCAGACCATGTCTACCTTCACAGGTAATAAATTGCTAAAGCATCAAGAGCAATCCATGTCATCGTGGTTTGAAAAGAATGATCGGTGTACCTTTTGCACAATAACATGATTTCTTTGAGACCATGAGTAGATTCCAAGGCACGCCTTCGATATTGAGGTTTTTAAACCATCGAGCTCCATCTTGGGACAGTCCAGTGGCCTCTGCAATGGAACCCTCGATCACCTCTAACTGCAAATCCCCAATTTTAACCCTGGTGGCATCGAAAGTCTGAGTGAAGGCTTGAGATACTTTGAGGTTGAAACCCTCAAAGCGTTTGATGAACCCATCCCAGCCATAAGCCACAAGGTCATCCACGGCATCGTCATGTGAGAGGAGAGCCTGTGAACCATTAGGCTCGATCCTCACCACAGGTGCCATTGATATGGTCACATAGAAATAGCAGGAGTAGCGAGAGGTGGGGTGTGTTTTCCAACATATGAAATGTAGGATGAGGTCTACATATTCGGGAGAAATCTGATACCTAAGGATTCGGAAAGCCACCATAAAAACCATTTGGAGCATTGAGTGGGTAGTAAACCAAAGGACGCGCAAAACAAAAAACCACTCTGTGAAATGAATGCCAAACCCAAGCACCAAAACTTACCACTTGAAACAATGAATGCAAGCCTGAGCTATGCAGGACGAAGGAGTGATGTTTGAAGGTATGAGTGTCAGACCTGTACCAAGGACGATGAGACCGTGATATGACTAGCTAGGAGTAGGATTCATAATTCAAATTAAACTAAAGTTTTGTTTGTTGCGCAATCGTGAATATGTCAATGTGAAAACAAAAATAATCAAGGACAGAATAACTAAGTCACAACCCCCAAGGTGGATAACTCATGCGCTATGGTAATGGATCAACCAATAAAATGATAGGCTTACAATATTTAAGGTTTTTGAAAATATTAGATGCCCTTTAGGTGTTATCCAATTTGCAAAAGAAAAATCCACAAACTGTATGATGCCCTCAAACCAAAGCTTGTTCTAATTTCATGCTTTCAGTCATGAAAGTGAACAAAGAAAACAATAGATTAAAAATAATGAACTCATACACACAGCTAGTCCAATGAATCTTTTCAAAGCCAAAGATGATAGAAATGCTTGCAAGGAGAAGGAGGCAGCTACAGAAAATTTTATCCCTTGAAGACGACATTTTACAATGATAAAATTGACATGAATATTTGGCTGCCAACAGAGCCTCATTGTAATCATCTTCTTGTGAATGCAGTAGTCATCACATATCTTATCAGAGATAATCTAACACCATTCTAGCAAGTTCATTTCACTTTGTATTTTCTTTTACAGTCTCTGCATATTTCAGTTTTTGATAGAAAATGAGTATTGTTGTATCTCTGTGTTTCTATCTTATTTTTATGTTTCATTTCATTCCCTCATAAATCCGAATTAAAAATACATTTGAAGAAACCTCTAAAGTAAGACTAATACCTTGTTGATTTTATTTAGATAAAATCTCGTGCTCTCATCCTAGGATAATGGCCTACCTGAGGAAAATACAAACCAGCAAAATTGCCTAGCCTAGCCTATCAAACTTGGCTGCTACACCTTTGTTGTCCCTTTGCTACTTTCCTCGGACCCTGTCCCTGCACACTTGGATGAAAGTCCTTATTCACCCAATCAATGAGCTCACTCGTTCAGTGTGTATCTCCTCCTCTCACTTAGGCTACCTTTTATAATATTGAGTTTACCCTAAATCCAAAACCCTATATCTCCAAAGTGATCAAAGACTGAGATTAGATCTCACCTTCACTTTATGATCTAATGACTAGGATTTAATTTAATTCATTAATGTCAAATACTTAGGCATTTGACTTAAATTAAACTCCATTAATTATAAAAGTAAATTCACTTTAATAATCACTTTATTAAAATGAATCTCCTAAGTCCTGAGAGGCACTAAGGACAACTTTCACATGTTGCACAAAATCGATGTGGAAGTACATATCCAATGCTACAAACATCAACAATCTCTCTTAACAAGGAAGGTACTTTTAGAAGAGCCAGTTGGAACTGGTTCTCCCTCCGACCATGGCACAATGTTGCAAACATCATCCTACACACTGGCATCCCTCCAACCCTGTTGGTCAGCGGCTCCTTGAATACTGGAAGTCACAGAATCGATAGCGCTACATTTCAATGCCACGAATTTTGGAAATTTCGTCAAAGCCCTGCTCTCCCTCAATGTGCTCCTAGGAGCCTCCTCTTGAGCATCTATCCACCTTCACTTTATGATCTAATGACTAGGACTTAATTTAATTCATTAATGTCAAATACTTAGGCATTTGACTTAAATTAAACTCCATTAATTATAAAAGTAAATTCACTTTAATAATCACTTTATTAAAATGAATCTCCTATGTCCTGAGAGGCATTAAGGATGACTTTCACATGTTGACACAAAATCGATGTGGAAGTACATATCCAATGCTACAAACATCAACACTCTCTCTTAACAAGGAAGGTATTTTTCGAAGAGCCAGCTGGAACTGGTTCTCCCTCCAACCATGGCACAATGTTGCAAACATCATCCTACACACTGGCATCCCTCCAACCCTGTTGGTCAGTTGCTCCCTGAATACTGGAAGTCACTGAATCGATATCGCTACATATCAATGCCACAAATTTTGGAAACTTCGTCGAAGGCCTTCTCTCCCTCAATGTGCTCCTAGGAGCCTCCTACTCCTGAGCATCCATCAATGTCATATCATACCAACTCGGTCTCCTAAAATAACTAGAAGAGGCTAACTCCCTCTTCCCCTCTGAAGGTTAACTCCCCACACTAGAAGTATGTGAACTTTGTTCATCCTTCTATTGCTCACCATCAGAAGCCTCCGTCCTCTACCACTAACATTGATCCATGATCCAAGATCCCCCTGGATCCTCTTACAAGATTGCCCTACAACTTGTATATTGTGCCCTCTCTTACACCAATGTTGATTGTTGTGTTAGGGCTAACTCCCACTGAATGCATGAAAACTTGTCCTTTCCGAAACAAGATTGCATAAACCTTGTCCTTTGACGCTGAGACTGAGAGCAAATTTTTCCTCAGATCTTAGAAATACAACACATTTTCCACCTCCAGAGAACCTCTTGACTCCAACTGGAACCTCACTGTCCCAACTCCTTCTACACCACATTTGGCATGACTGCCAAGCTCCACATGTAGATCTGAGTCCGTCTCTGACCAATTGCTGAACCCATGTGTCTTCGTCATGTTCTCTATCCACTAAGAAAAGAAGTAGCCAACTCCTGCAGCCTCCAGCAACTCAGATTTGTCTATTCTTTCCTTGGCGGCTTCTCTTCTCCTTTGCACTGAATAGATCTTATGAAAATAGTCCTTCTTTACTCCATCTATGAATCACCGAATCCAATAGACCTGTCATCCCATGATCTCTAGATGAAAATCATTTTTCACCAAACCGAGATCCCCTTGAGTCACAGTGCTTCGTAGCTCAGGCACTTGTGAAAAACTTTGTCTTTGCTCCAAAATGGATGACTCAAACACATGAGCAAAAGTCTTTATTTCCTCCTATGTGCTCTCTCATGTCTTAGATCTCCAAGTGAAAGACCTATCCAAGATCTCCATGTTGGTTGCCCGACCTTCTACCATTGCTCAGCAAGCCACCCAACAAAAAATTTATGTTTCCCAAACTCTATTGCATGCTTCTCGGACCTACTCCCAGCTACCCGCACTTTGTTGCCCACTGCCCAAACCCCTGCTCGAAGTTGCCCGAGGTTGCCCGCAACCTTTTGTTGTTGCCCGGGAACTTCTTTGCACTACTCGACGACTTCCTAGGTCTTCCCAATCCCCTCAGGGCTACCCGACGACTCTATTGGGACTGCCTGAGGCTTTCTAGGTTGCCCGATGGTCCGGTTGGTGGCTCTGGCCACTGTGCTAGCTTGCCTGCGGCTAGCTAGTTTTTGTTGTTGCGACAACTTAGCTCGCGACTCCTTCTCGACTGCCTCTCTGCAACCCGGCCTGCTCTTCCACAACATGCGCCCTCGACCCAACAACCCTACTCGATCTACGCCACATGCCTATCGACTACCTTATGCCACCTTTGTTGTGACCTTCCTCCATAGCTCCTTCGTCACTTGTGCCCATGGATCCTCCCCATGGTTGTTTCTCTCAGTGGTTTTGGCGGTTTCCCCAATTCGGTTGGCTGGAGATTATGACGGCAACTACCCTATCGACTCCCTCTGTCAACCGACTTCCTCGATTTCCACATGTCAAAAGCTCCTCTACCCTCCCAGCCACTCCTTTGTTGTTGGCGAGCTCCAATACCCGAGCTCCTGCTTCAGTCTGACCCTCCTACTTGTGGCTCTTCTCTACAGTGACAACTTCACAACGCTCTTCGTCGACTACTCAGCCTCTACAACCCAATGGATTATTAGTTCTTCTGCACAAATCCTTCAACCAGCTCGACATCTCTATAGCACACTTGCTCGATCCATGCGGCCTTGCAACACACTTGCTCATCTCAAATCAAACCTTTTGCATCCAATCTGTGCAATCGTACGGCGTACAGTTGTACGATTGTACCTTCTTTTTATTTTCCTTTTTTTATTTATCTTTTTACCCTATAGCTTGCAAACAAAAATTATTTTTTGCACAGAAAATCACGATTCATGTGCACCTGGTTCCTCCTTTCAGAGATCAAGCTCTGATACCATGTTAAATAAAACTAATTATTGAATAAAAGCACAACTGAGTTATTAACGAAACATTACAGCGGAAGTAGAAATAAGAAAACCATACATAAAGTACACACATAATTTCTAGATAAAATACCCTTGGAAAAACCCCAAAGGGAAAACCAATGCCTTGTTGATTTTATTAAGATAAAATCTTGGGCTCCCATCCTATGATAATGGCCCACCTAAGGAATATAAAAACCAGCAAAATAGCCTAGCCTATCACACTTGGTTGTTACACCTTTGTTGCCCCTCTGCTCCTTTCCTCGAACCTTTTCCCTACACACTTGAATGAAAGTCCACCCAATCAATGAGATCTCACTCACTCATTTTGTGTGTCTCCTGTTGAAATAATGTAACTGCAAAGAGTATTCTTATTATTATTGATATATTATTCATAAGATCAATCCCCATTGTGGATTGATCATGTTGGTTATTGTAATAGGACCAAATCCCCTTTTGTGGATTGGTCAAAAGACAATTGTAATAAGCAGAATAAGAAGTCGGCCCCAGCAGATATTAAAGAGGCCCAAAAATATAATAAAGGTGGGTTTACCCACCCAATTTGAGAAGTTGGCCCTACCAATGAAGAGACACTTCACACGTGCCAGACTTGTATAAATAAAGAGGCCAGCGCCTCACTTAAACACACAACTCACTTGCTCATTTTGAGAGACAAGTTCAGATATGCTGCTGGAGAAGAAGGAGAGAGAGAGAGAGAGTGGCACATATCTGGGAGAGGAATTTCTATATTAGCTTAAGATATCTCTTGGCATTGTATTGACTATCTATAATAAGGAAGTTTTGCTAGGTTTTCTTCCCCTAGAGAGTTTCCCAGGATAAATGTTGTGTCTCTTGTGATTGTGTATTTCTCAGTGATCTTGGATTATGCTATTGTTATCTAATGAAATGCAAACATCTATAATAATGGCTTAAA
>ML815457.1:162693-173126 GCA_009831015.1 Picea engelmannii | reverse complement strand
AGCCAGTAATCTTACTGCTATATGTGGATGACTTATTCTTAACTGGAGAAGAAAAGCTCATCACTGAATGTAAAAAGAGACTTGCCTCAAAATTTGAAATGAAAGACCTTGGCCTAATGCATTATTTCTTAGGTCTTGAGGTACAGCAGAGTCCTGAGAAGATCTTCCTTAACCAAGGGAAGTACACGGTCGAAATCTTGAAGAGATTCGACATGTTGGAATGCAAACCCATGAATACACCCATGGAAGCGAAGTTGAAGTTGTTGGTCGATACTTCGTCAGAGTTGATTGATGTCACACTGTACAGATAGATTATTGGATCGTTGATGTACCTGACGAATACCAGACCAGACATTTGTTTTGCCGTGAACACCTTGAGTCAGTTTCTGGTAGAACCCAGACGTGTTCACCTAGTGGTTGCAAAACATGTGATGAGGTACCTTAAAGGTACAATAGATTATGGTCTCAGCTATGATGGAGATCATGATTTCACATTGAGTGGATATACTAATGCAGATTGGGCAGGAAGTGTTTCTGACAAGAAAAGCACTTCATGATGTTGTTTCAGTTTGGGATCAGCTATGATCACGTGGCAGAGTAGGAAGCAATTTAGTATTGCTCTCAACACAGCGGAAGCAGAATACATTGTTACATGTTCTGCCAGCTACGAAGCTATATGTCTTCGAAAGTTGTTGATCAACCTATTTGACTTACAGATGAGAGCAACCTTGATTCTATGTGACAACTAGAGCTGCATAAAAATGACAGAGAATCATGTATTCCACGACAGGTCGAAGCACAAAGATTCGTTATCATTACATCCGTGACATGGTACAGAGAGGAGCCTTAAAGCTCCAATACATTAGCACAGATGAACAGGTTATTGACGTGTTGACCAAGCCCCTATCTCGTGTGAAGTTTGAGTACTTCCAAGATAAGCTTGGCATAGTCCAAAAGGACCTTCCTCTAAAGGGGGTGTAGTTGTTGTGATGAGATATTCCCTGCTTTCGACCTTGTGGTTGTGACGTAAAGCAGGACGTGTACCTTGCTTCTGACCTAGTTGTCAGACGTAAAGCAAGATGAGATGTTCCTTGCTTCTGACCTAGTTGTCAGACGTAAAGCAAGATGAAATGTGTACCTTGCTTCCGACCTGATGGTTGCGATGTAAAGAAAGATGATATGTGACTAGTACTATGCTTCCGGCTGTATCGCTGCAACGTAAAGCAAGTCTAGTTCCTTGCTTCCAACCTAATGGTTGTGACGTAAAGCAGGACAAGTATCTTGCATCCAACTTGAGTGTTGTGACGTAAAGCAAGACGATGAGATAAGACTAGTACTGTGCTTCCAGCTTGATAACTATGACGTAAAGCCAGTCTAGTATCTTGCTTCCAGCCTGAGTGTTGTGACGTAAAGCAAAACATTGAGATGAGACAGGTACTGAGCTTCCAGCTTGACAGCTGTGACGTAAAGCCAATCTTGTATTATGATGAGCCAGCCTTGTGTTGTGATGATGATGATGTATCAATTTCTATACTAATACATATTGATGCAGATGATGATGGCATTCCTTTGAGAATGATGATGTTGCCGATGAAGAAAACTTCCGATGATTTATAGATACGCCAATCAGTGTTCCAAGATGATATTGATGATGTTGTCCTCTCACCCACTTGATGTTGTTGATGATGGTGTCCTCTCTCTCTCTCATGATGTTGTTGAAGAATGCCCTTCTTGTTAAGGGGGAGTGTTGAAATAATGTAACTGCAAAGAGTATTCTTATTATTATTGATATATTATTCATAGGATCAATCCCCATTGTGGATTGATCATGTCGGTTATTGTAATAGGACCAAATGCCCTTTTGTGGATTGGTCAAAAGACAATTGTAATAGGCAGAATAAGAAGTCGGCCCTAGCAGATATTAAAGAGGCCCAAAAATATAATAAAGGTGGGTTTACCCACCCAGTTTGAGAAGTCGACCCTGCCAATGAAGAGACACTTCACACGTGCCAGATTTGTATAAATAAATAGGCCAGCGCCTCACTTAAACACACAACTCACTTGCTTATTTTGAGAGACAAGTTCAGATCTACTGTTGGAGAAGGAGAGAGAGAGTGGCGCATATCTGAGAGAAGACTTTTTGTATTAGCTTAAGAGATGTCTTGGCATTGTATTGACTATCTATAATAAGGAAGTTTTGTTGGGTTTTTCTTCCCCTAGAGGGTTTCCCAGAATAAATGTTGTGTCTCTTGTGATTGTGTATTTCTCAGTGATCTTGGATTATGCTATTGTTATCTAATGAAATGCAAACATCTATAATAATGGCTTTAATATTAACATCTCCTCCTCTCACTTAAGTTGCCTTTTATAATCTTGAGTTTACTCTAAATACAAAACCTCAGATCTCGAAAGTGATGAAAGGTTGAGATTAGATCTCACCTTCACTTTATGATCTAATGGCAAGATTAATTTAACTCGATAATGCCAAATACTTAGGCATTTGACTTAAATTAAACTCCATTAATTATAAAAGTACATTCACTTTAATAATCACTTTATTAAAGCAAATCTCCTAAGTCCTAAGGCGCATTAAGGATGGATGAAGGCATGAGATTGATGAACAAAGTAGATCAATACTTTGAACTACACAGCATCCAAAACAACATAGAAACTTCCATGAACTTCAATAGACTTGCATATGATTGGTGCATGTGGTGGAAATCCCAAAAAATTAATGTATCATTTAACTGGGACTCATTAAGAATGATTTCTTTAAAAGATTTCAAAATATTCAAAAAAATAGAGTATACCAATGTGTATGAGTATACCAGTAAGAAACACTTGCAACATGAGTACACAAGGTTGTAAATGGGAAAAAAGTAGAGACTTTCGATGAACAAGACATGCTAAAACTCAATGATGATAAGAACACACCCAAAATATCATTAACTACAATCACATGCACTAGTCAATCTCAAAAGAAAAAATAATTGTTGCTCTAAAATGAAGCTATAGGTTCAAAAGAGAACATGAAAGCACCTACAACTAAATAAACCCCGCATCATCTAAGAAACACCAACAAAATCCAAGACTCCAAAAATGGAAAACCTAGAACTCTCTTATTGAAATAACATGAAAAATGGAACCTAAAACCCTAAATTTCAAAAGAACTGTAAAGCACAAAGATATCTCAATATCGAAATTATGGAAGCACAAATAATTTTGTTCATATCAATGTTGCAAAAGCTTAGATCTTTTTGTATACCCTATCAAAGAGTTCACTATAATAGTTGCAAATGGTCAACAAATCAAAGGTGTAGGAAGATGCCATAAGGTTTCTAGACAAATAGAAAACATGAAATTACAAACAAGATTTACACTTTACCACTTTGTAGAATGGATATGGTGTTAAGACTTGAATAGTTGACGCAATTGGGTCACTTACGCCACGAACCTCAAATAACAATGTGTGGAGTTCAAGTGGTAGGGAAAGAAATACAAGCTATATGGGTCGGGGACCCTAATCATAGGATAGATCAGTTGCAACCAATGAAATGTGAAAATTTCAGAAAAAACTCAATTACATATCAAGACACTATGTTAAGAGACAATATAGAAGAACTCAAAGGCATTGTAACCACATTACAAACAAGCTTTGCAAACATTCAAGCTCAAAATCAAAGCCAAAACAACCCTCTACAAGTGAAGACAAAAATATCAAGTAGAACATGTCAAAAAGAGGGAGTTCCCCAAGATCACTATTCCTTAGGAATGCTTCAAGGAAAAAACATCTTTGAAGGTGGTGGCAATGTAACATAACATACATATGTAAGGGAGATAATAATAATCATAATAATTGAATCACCAAAGGGTCATACCCCTTCACTCTTGTGTATATATACTGTCATGACGGATTGTATACAATCATCCAATCATTATATATGTGTGTGCGTGCGCGCAGAATCACCCCTACTGTTTCTCAGGGTAACCAAAAAACAATTACAATCAAAATGATAATGTGGAACAGTAACAGAGTTTAAGTCATTTTCAAGCCACAGCTCCCAACAATTTACATTGTTTTGGTTGATCACAGTATTAAATTTTTAAATTATAGGACCACATTTCCTTTCCCAGTGTTTTGCTTGATAGTTGGTGAAGAGATTTTTTATTACATTATCTTGAATGTATATAGACTGTTATTATCAACACATCAACCTCACAATGAAGTAGATATCACCAGGTTCAAACACCCTTCCAAGAGATCTCCTGTTCTGGGCCGTTAAATTTAATTTCATATAACTAATGAAAGTAGTTGATATTTTGCATTAAAAATAAGGAAGATGTTTGCTAAGCACAGCACATGCTTAAACCCCCAACAAAAATTTAGCCATCTAAGAATCCAGGTTTTTGAAGTGTCCTACTGCGAAAATACAAACTCAAATGTAACAAGCCTCCATGAATAGCCAGTTAAATTACATAGCAATCTAATCGTAACAACCGATACAACTAATTAGTCACACAAGTGACTTGGTCCTCCAGGCTTCTAGTCCTGCCCAGCACAGTCAATTATTATTTCAGTTGAAGAAATGGCTAACCCCAATGCTATGCTTAACCCTTTCAACATCAGTCATTTGATTCACTGGCAATCAAATTTGCTTGAATGAATAAGAAATTCTGTTCAAAGTACTAAATCCATGCTTTGTTGATAGAACGATAGGACTAGACTCAGATCATGCAAAAGTCTGCAAAGGAGTTATCCACGACCACTAGATGTGATATGCATAGTGATAGATTTGACTTCAGGATCCAACTCACAGTGCACGAGCAAGATTCCTAAATTCATTCAAGCAAGATTGCAAAGTCTTCTGTCGCTTTTGCATGACTTGGCGTTCATTCCGAAGAAGGTCCACAGCACCAGGTGCAACAAACATATCCATAAAGGTTTCATCAGTCACAGCAAACAGCTCCAATCCCAGTGCCACTACTAATTTGTCTCGACTATATCAACACAACACAAGAAAAAGACGGTTCTCATTAGAGGTGCATACAAAAGATAATTATACAAAATGTAGATAAAATAAAAGGGAAGACTGTTAACAGAAAATGTATTTATACTCTAGGATTAAATCACTTATTCTAATTTCAAGACCATGAATGACAAGAAAATAAAAGCGATATAGGACCTAAAATACAACATGTGCTTACCAAGGAGTCAAGAAGCCAGCATTTAGAGTGGATGGCACACTTTGTTCTATAAGGGCTTCACGGATACTCCCAAAATGCTGGGCAGCTAAAGAACAAACTTCAGTGTATGCTGACGTAGAGCTGTTGTTCCCAAATAATCCATTCGAGTTAGAATGTTTAGGCTCCTTGTTTTGACCTACACGAGCATTAGATACCAATGGCATTTGCCTCTTCCGCCCTCCTAATTCAACTCCAATCGCTGATACAATACGCCCACTGGCAATTCCATATTCCTTTTTCTTTGCTGCACCGATCTCATCGCTTGGTTGATCCGGTGAAGGTGTCTCGGGGACAGTCATTTGACTTTCTCTAAGTGGATCTCTTGAATCAGACCCTCTGCTTGGTGTTGCTTGCAGGTGCCCTGGCGGAGCAACATTCTCATGTTCCTCATCCAATCCCTCTTCTTGGGGACATCCTAGATCTTCAGAGAGGTCCGTAAACATTGGAGCAGACAAACGATTGAATCTGTATCCTGTAGTTGATGCTCCAAGTCCAAAAACTCCATTTCCCATGTTGTATTCTGGCCTATAAACCTGAGAATAACGACTTGTCACTGAGTCCAAATGGTGCCTCACAAGCTCCTTGCATTTCTTTGTCAAATTTCGGATGAACTGGTCATAGGCCCGCCTCAAAGCAGCATGAAAAGCAATATAGCCTCCAACCCCAGCAGCAGTGCTTTTCTCACCTAGATATCAAAACAACTATGTAAATTTAGCACAGCACTATTATCCAGGTGAAAAATAGATATCATGTTGGCTTGAAATTTGGTTTACTGGCTCCGGATAAATCATTCAAAGATTACTGCACATAAGAATCAGAACACTCAAGCCCTAAGGGGTAACACAGCTGGTTTAAGTACTACACTGTCCTGTCGCCCACCCAGGTTTGATTCATCTGGTAAAGGTCAACAGGTTTAACAGCAGGCAGTGATAGGGACGAAAATCCACAGCTCGGTCCCGGAGGGTGAGGCATACCAATCTACACCGACAGGTTACTATGGACGCCATCCATGAATGTGGGGAAGCATCCCTGGGTTTCCCTGGGGGAATCGTTTCCTTGAAAAAGAAAGAATCAAAACACTCAATTGCAGAAAGAAAGCATATCAATGTCCATGAGCAACAAACTTTCATAAAATTAGAACAATTGCAGACACCTGCTAAATTGTTTCCTGAGAAGAAAGGATTTATTAAGTTGTTGGTGAAATCCTAACTTGACGCCTAAATTAACAGATAGGATTTATTAACTCAATGCAAATTTCCCTGTGAAGATTAAAAACACATTCAGCCATGTTTAGCAAATTATTAAGCATGTAAACGTTTCAAAATTCAGCATGTACATGACTGTAAGAAACCACAGGCCTTACTATGGAAATGGATGATTTAGAAACCTATATAGTATGAAGTCATAATGGTAAACATGGAAAGTAAGATTTCAAGTTAAGAACATATAGTATAGACAGGCAAAAGAAAATATAGCAATACTATGTAGATGAACAATAACTCAAAACACTCAATTGCAGAAAGAAAGCATATCAATGTCCATGAGCAACGAACTTTCAAAAAATTTGAACAATTGCAGGAGCAACGAACTTTCAAAAAATTTGAACAATTGCAGACACCTACTAAATTGTTTCCTGAGAAGAAAGGATTTATTAATTTGTTGGTAAAATCCTAACTTAATGCCTAAATTAACAGATAGGATTTATTAACTTAATGCAAATTTCCCTGTGAAGATTAAAAACACATTCGGCTATGTTCAGAAAATTATTAAGCGTGCAAACATTTCAGCATGTACATGACTGTAAGAAACCGCAGGCCTTACTAGGGAAATGGATGATTTAGAAACCTATATAGTATGAAGTCATAATGGTAAACATGGAAAGTAAGATTTAAAGGTGAAAACGTATAGTACAGACAGGCAAAAGAAAATATAGCAATACTATGTAGATGAACAATGACAAGGTCTCACATTCAGAAGAGTCTTCAATTCTTTTGCGCTCAATTGCAAGTTCAAATAGGCTTCTGAGCACAAAAGCAAGGCGATCACAAGCTGCCTCTAAAAGGGGAGCCAACCATGAACGAGCAGATGCACGCGCTATTCCTGCTGCTGCTGCTGTTAGTCCCCCCCCACCACCTCTACCAGAATGTGCAAGCAAAATATTAGCAACCTGTCAAATACAACAAAAAACAAATGTGTATCATAACTCCATACTAGGGCTCTTAAGATCAATTCTTACCATGGTATATAACCTATTAAACCCAAATACAAAGACTTCAAAAATCCCCGAGGATTGATTACCTTGCCAAGTGTCAAACGCAACAAAAAATAAATGTGTCTCATCGCTCCATACTAAGGCTCTTAAGATCAATTCTTACCATGGTAATGATCTATTAAACCTAAATACAACGCCTTCAAAAATCCCCGAGGATTGATTACCTTCTCTCTTGACACTGGCGGGCATTCTATGGAACAAGTAGCACACTGAAATTCGTGCATTACCCTCTCAAAGGCAGCTCCTCCATGCAGCTTCAAGATAGCATTTGCGGGCTTAACATCCACAGTCAAACCAGGCCAATTCCCAACACTGCTCTCTGACCTTTCTTCATCGGTTGTCTTTCCCCATTCCTCCGGATCTGGATCTGCAGCTCCATCTATAAGTGCACCCTTCATAATTACCAAAAAACCCATATCATCTATAGTGTAATGAAGTGATCCTGCATTTACAAATTATCAAGTATTAGACAAGAAAATAGGAAGAACATACCACGTGTCTAGCCATAGCAGCTGCATGTATCATGGCAGACCTTCTGAGCACAGCGACATCAGAAGTTGCTTCAAGTTTTGCATCAATTTGAGCTACTTCAGATTCCACTTCACTGCAACGTTGTTCAAGCAGTGCAAGTGTTGCAGGGGCAGCTTCTCTATACCTATAACAAGAAAGAATAAAATGGAAAACTATCTTAGACACTCTTTTTCTCTTTAAATGAATGGAATTTATCAATTCATCTTCTTAGGTCTCGTCCTCCAAAGTGAATTGGCATTTCATGGCCCCTCTATAATTTATCCAACGAATTTGACATTTATTTTGTCCATGTCACCATAAAGTTCAGTTTCACAAAAAATTATTTGCCAGCTTGTAATTTGTCATCTACGTCAACCATTTGTTTGGTATCATACATATATGAATTATTCCTCTGCACTGATAATTACTTGCAAAATGGTAGAAAATTACCTGCGCTGAAGTTCATTTTCCAAGTAGCATCTCAGACTTCGAAAACCAATGTAAGGCCCAAACTGCTCTTCATCAAATCCACCACTTACACTCTCCCGGAGTTGGCGAATGATATCAGCATCCACATGAAAAATTTGTCTGCGAAATTCCTCATTCGTGATGATCCCTCTATCTTTAGGTAGAGCAACAAAGAATGGTTTGGTGTTCTCACCGAGATAACCACTAGCACTGAGATACCGATCTACCTCCCATCTTTCTCCAAATTCCTACAGTCAAAGCAATACAGTTATCTGGCGATCAAGAATATTTGAAAGAAGTCAAGTAGAAACTTCTCAAATTTTAATTACCTTAAGACGATTATCAAATTTGGAAACAACAACAATCGTACGCCTCAAAGTAGGATCAACTGCACGAATTGTGTCCAACCAGAGTGAAGAGCACCACTCCACACTACTCTGTTGAAGGAATAGAAGTAAACGGTGGGTAGGTGCTGCCAATGACTTTACCATAGTTAAAATATCATCTGGTGTACTTTCTGGCTCACCCTTCTTTGCCTGTTAAATACACAAATAGAAACCCATCAAGAAACTAACATAAACTTACATCAGATCTGACTAAACTTGCTGGACCCTTGAATTTCAGTATCTAACAAGCGCACAGGATTGTCTTCTGTAATGATGGAAAAGCATAAGCTACAAGAGTGCTTTCAAGGATTGGACAATACTCAGAAAACTAAGAGGTAATCTAAATTCAAACATGAGTCTCACAAAGATCAAAAATGTATTATCTGCTGGCTAAAACCAATGAGAACAGTACCCAAGTCCTCAATGTAATTGAAATACAAAGATGTTTCCTTGCTGACATCAAAATAGAAATGTTGTCCTCTTGGCAATTTTCAACAGTAGTAATTTCAAAGACTTACAACATAAGATTTTGCCCATAGGTTAATTGATTCACAATAATGCAATATATTATGAACCATGCATCTTTTCTCATTAACAAGAATTACAAATTCTTCCAATGATAATTTGCAATAATATCAGCGGCATAGAAAGTGCACTTAGTTTTTAACACACTAAAACAAATCTTAAAAAATACTAAAATAATAATGAAAACATGCAGGCACCTTGATAATCCTAGACAGTAGTACTGTATAAAAAAATTAAATTTAAAACAAAAATTGTAATCAGTATTTATTTTATCTTATCAAGTTGATTACTCTGACAATGATAATGATGACCTCTAAATCCTTTGCTTCATTGGTGTTCGCCCCTATGCAATATATTATGAACCATGCATCTTTTCTCATTAACAAGAAATACAATTTCTTCCAATGATAATTTGCAATAATATCAGCGGCATAGAAAGTGCACTTGGTTTTTAACACACTAGTATAAGCATGTTTCAAGTAACTGTCAAAATACTCGGCTCTTGGGTCCTATAATCCCTCAACAATATAATATTTAACAATGTGAGTTATTTCACAAAACAAAGCTTAAAAAATACTAAAATAATAATGAAAACATGTAGGCGCCTTAATAATCCTAGACAGTATTAAAAAATTAAATTTAAAAGAAAATTTGTAATTAGTATTTATTTCATCTTATCAAGTTGATTACTCTGGCAATGATAATGATCACCTCTAAATCCTTTACTTCATTGGTGTTTGCCCCTATGCTTGAAACAATGAAAAAAGTAATGAAGTTAGAATAGGCTGTTGTGATTTGCAAACTTGATGTAAAATGGAAGAAACAGTTAATAAGATTCACTTATAATGTCACAAATATCCATGCTCAGCATGTAATCCATTTGCTTTACAACTAAAAAAACTCAACCAAGTTGGGATATCCCAAAAGTATAGTGGGTGAATTGAAGAATATAAGGAGACCAGTGTTACACGCCAAAACCCACCTCAGCAATAATATCACCTATATTTATCACGGTAAATTAAATTTTT
>ML815457.1:104902-142206 GCA_009831015.1 Picea engelmannii | reverse complement strand
ATCACATTTTAGACAACATAATTTTAAAAACTTAGAAATTACCCTTCCAATTTCCTCTATTGCTAACTCTCCCTAAAAGCTACAATCTATAAATAATCAAACTTCTAGCTTATCATAACTAATTTACAAAAAAAATTGGCAAATTCATAGCAAAATCAAAGTGAAGCTAATAAAATTTAAAGGAGAGTATAGAACCCCTCACCCCCTAAGGATAAGCAATGTTACACTCAAAGTGCAAACTAGAATAGACCAACTTCCTCTACTAGAGAAACCAAATTGTTTCTCTCTAAAAACATTAGCATTTCATTTTATTTGTTTAAGTAGCATATCTTCCATAGTAATTTGTCCTCAAGCTTAAGAGGCATAAGCACTTTAACTACAACCACAAGTTAGATGACATAACCAACTATAAATATTTTAAATTACCAACCATAGAAACCGGATTTCAAATAAATCAAGCATGTAATTAACAATTCAAGAACGGAAACCAATTTTAATAGTGAAAACATTTACAAGAAACCACATGACCAAATACATAATTATACCTACTAATATCTTGATTCCAAATGTTGAATGTGTATTCAATGCTTCAATATCCTTGCCTTTTTGCCAACTCTTTTGGTACCAATTGGTTTCCACCCAACCATGCCCAAAGAAAAGTTATTTCCCTAGGACCCTCACACTATGTGGGATCACAACCAAGAGCTAAAAAGAAAATTTATTAATAGAATATGTCCCAAAGATTGGGTTTCCATCTAATGATGGGTTTGTCATCACTAGACATGTCGGGCGAGACACTATGCCTCTGATAAGGGGATTAATGTAGTGATAATGCTAAAGTTCCTTCTAGGTCAGTTTATGCAAGTTTAGTTCCGCGTTCTCTTGACAAAATTTAGCAACATTTCCTTACAGTTCGGGTTCCTTCTCGAAAACCCATGGAACCCCTTATATTTATAAGTTTCATGTGGTTTGACATCTCATCCCATGTAATTTTCTTAGTTTCTTTATTTTATTAATTTCCAAATAATCACCATCTAAGTGGAAACCCCACTATTTTCCCTTTTTTAAGTATTATAATTAGTGATTTATCATACCCCTTGGTGACACTTAGGGGTTTTCCTCTATTATTTAATCTTCACAATACTTAATTTTCATTTTCATTTCAATATTACTATTCCAAGTTACCCCTAAAAAGTGGGTAATTTTTAGGTCAATTAATATAATCATAGGTTTACTTATCATTACCTTATCATTGTTGGACATCTGAAAGGTTTAGGTAATGGGGAGTAAGGGCATCACATCTTTTACTGTGTATCACCATGCACCCCACCCCACTTTTTCCCAGTCATGATTGTGAGGCATGTTACCTCCCATGGAAAAAGAAATCAAAGTAAGAATGTTACATACACTCCTAGATAAATTGGTTTTCCTAATCTACCTGACTCCTTTATCCCACATATTCTACAAAGAAACTATGTGCCACTTTCTTAAGACCGAGTAGGAAACTGAAGCACATCTACCATCCCCATACAACAAACCAAAACTTCATGGTTATGTCCCACACCCATATGTCGATGAGCTAGCAAGGCTTTGCCCTATATCCTATGCATGCATTAATCACACAAATAGATTAAGTAGGTATGCCCATATGTATAACATAATCAGAAACATAATTTTTAATCTCACAAATTTCCCTTAGCGTTTCTCATTGTCTAATTCCTAACCTGGAGTTCTCCTAGACAATCAACAAATGGTTGTATGCATCACCAATATCGTCTCTCAATGAGATCTATGTCAACTTGCTTTCATAGCATTCTCACAACAATTCATTTCCTTTTATGCAAACATGTCATTGTAGCATCCCATTATTCATATATCAACAATCATGAGTTTCTAATGCACTAGCTTATCCAACCTCATGACCTTAGCCTGGGTTGATATCAAACTTCTCCATCCAAGAGTCCTACATCATTGGCTAACCTACCATAATTGACACTCATTCAACAACATCATTAGCCATTATACAAGTAATCAAAACAACATCATTTTGTGCATTCTCCTCATTAAATATAATCACACATCATATATGTGTATGCACTAATACACATCACTATATACATAAGCACTCTGCATAAAAGTCATCAACTTCCAAATCATAAATAATATAAGTCATTAAATTGACCAAGGATAAACATCTTAGTTTATACAAAGCCAAGCCACACAAAGTGGGCACTACATTTAATTTCTTCAAGTTCTCATCAACATCTTAGTATTTAACTTGTGAAACTTCTTCATATATATTTAGCTTCTTAATCCCCAAGGATTAACTCAATCAATTGAATCGTCTTCCCAAGACATGTTGTCTATGGGGAGACCATAAGTCACAGGTTCAAATCTACTCAAGTCCCTCGAGGTAACCAATCACTATTGTGGTTGACATTTGAGTCACCCTCCATATGTATATTCCAAGGAAGAGGGGGATCCTATAAGGTTTTCCTTAGGAAAAAAATATATATTTAGCTTTTTGTGCAATGAAATTTGTCTTCAATATCTTATACACTATTATGCTACCATAATATACTACATCACAATATAAAAAGGGTATATTTTAATGTCTTTTGTTTTAAATCATCTTACTAATTAGTGAAGCATTCATCTTTTTACAGTGAAAACCTTAGTGTTTGTGAACCTTCATTCTTTCCCCTTTTAAGCACATTTGCATGTTTCTTCTCTATGCTTCTTTGTTATTTCATCGTCAAAGCTCCCTTTATTAATTAATTACTTTTTATTTCCAATTCCTCTTGTTCTTCTTATTAGAACTCCCCTACAAAGCTTGAAATGGATCCGACAAACTTCGTGATTTCAAGATAAATATAAATGAGTAGTTTTTCAAAGGTTTCCACTATGATCTCCAAATGCTTGGTGAATTAACAAATTGACAAGTGGGTTCCATAAGCATCAACCTCAGTAATTTAGAAGCTAAACAAATGAAACACTTCAAAACTTTCCAATATGATTCATTTTTCCCAATCCAACTTTCCTAGTTAAGATTCACTAGTTCAAACTTTACCAAAAATTCATTCTTGAAACACTCTTTGGTCTATGAGACACTTCGACTCTCTACACTCCGACTCCCATTGCAAATTCAAATTTGAAAAAAAAAAAAACTAAGCACTGAATTTGAAAACAAAAGTTTAGACTTTGTGTAGGATTGATAACCCATAGGGATGCTCATGCATCAAACTTTCCTGATTGAAACTTCATGAGCATCTTGTTCATTGGGTTAAAAATTAAACTTCAAGTGAGGCCACCCAAATTGGCCCAATTCTTCTTTTGAAATCCATGTTGCATTTTATAAACTCGTGTCCTTCCAATAGACTAAGAATTCCTTGTATTCTTTCTTTTTTATCTTCTTGCAAATTCTTTTGTCAAAAAATTATGTAGCTTTTTCTTGCTTCTTCTCTAGAATATGTTCTTTCCAGCTAATCTCTTGCTATGTTATGCCTTCCTCTTCATTTATTTAATCTAGATGATATGCATATATATTTACAATATTAAATTTGGATGAAATATACAAACCTTCAGATAACTCTAGTTTATAAGTGTTATTCAAAATATTCACCAAAATCTTGCAAGGTCATGTCTTCTCATCTTCAACTTATCATACATTCCTCTCGGAAATGTGTCTTTCCTCAAATGTGCCATGACCAAATCTCCTTCTGCAAATGCTTTCTCCATGCATTTTTAAACTACTTTAGTCGTGTACTTTGAATTTTTTATTTTTATTTTTTTACATGTGGCTCACGACACCAGATATCGGTGCTCACTACGTCCACGACAAACCTCCCCAAAATATGCAAGAGAACATGGGGTGGTCAAGCATTTTCAGAATATTGGGGACTCAACAATAAGAGCATCTTATAGACCCATTAAAGGCACAACATGTCACTCCAAGGATTTGAACATGGGTGGGGAGGGTAGCAATCATTCATACCATCCACCCAAGCTACATCCAATGGATCGTCGTGTACTTTGAATTACTATGTTGCAGTCGTATTTTAACCTGTTCATGAATCTTTATTGACAATTGTACCAAATCTACAACTTCCTTTGGTGGCCTACCATACACAGTCTAAAAGGGATTTTTTCCTATGGATCTATTAATCAAACAAATATAAGAAAACTCAACCTGTGGGAAAACCAAGTCTCATTGTCCATGATGATCTCCAACTAGACATCCCTACAAATTACCAAGACTTTGATTCACTTCTTCAAGCTACCCATCTTTTTTTTGGATGATATGCAAAATTGAACTACAACCTTGTCCCCAAATTCTTCCATAAAGTTTTCTAGAAATGACCCAAAAATATGTTATCCCTATCATAAGTAATGCTTCTAGTCAATGCAGGGCATTAGTTCAACTAATTGCCACCAATATTGCTAGGAATTTGGTTAGTTTTGTGCTGGTAATTATCTAATTTGAATCCCCCTCAATGAGGCACACTATTCTAAATTGATGTGTTTACTAGTGATGCCACCCATGAATGTGAGAATCATCTCTTGAGTTTCCCAATGTGGTTTTCCTTGGGAAAAAAATTGTTCTTCTAGGCAAACCATGCAATTAAACAACTTCTTTGAAAGACAATACAACAATGTGCATATCATCACTAGTATTCTTACATGGAATAAAATGCAACACCCTCTAATATTTTTCTACCACTACGAAAATGGAGTCGTTACCTTTCTAAGTTTTTGGAAATCCAAGTACAAATTCCATGCTAAGGTCCTCCCATGGTCTATCGGGTATTGAAATGGCATATGCAAACCTATGTTTTAGTTCTTCCTTTGGCATGCTGACAAATTCTACATTTCGATACAAATTTCTTCACATGTCTAGCAATTACTAGTCAATAGTACATTTCCTCCAACAATGCTTTGGTCTTATCAAAACCAATGTATCCTCCTAACCCACCACCATGCAACTCTATAAAATTACATCTCCCTCGTGGATCCTTTCATAATACACGATATTTGATTTGTAAATAAAAATCCTTCCTGGACAAAATAATCTAGTAAAGTGTATCATCCTTGATCCAAGGTTCCTTGCAAGCTTTTGATGATGCTACAAAATCTACATCCTCTTCATACAACTCTTTCATTTGATCTAAACCAATTCACTTCTACGAACATTGTATTCAATAATGCAACTCATCTACTCAAAGCATTCGACAACTTTGTTAGACTTTCTTGATCTATTCTTTAATACAAATGAATGAGTTTGAATAAATATAACCCATTTCATACTCCATTGGTTTAACTTACCCTTAATGTTTATATATTACAAAGATTGACAATCAATATACAACACAGACTCCTTAAACTCCTTAGGCAATTGTAATCTCTCCATTTCTTTGGGTTTTGAATAATGGCATAAAATTATTCATCGTGAATCAAATACTTCCTCCTCACATCATTCAATTTCTCATTATAGAATGCAATAGGTTTACCTTATTGTCTCAACACCTCTCCAATCACTATCTTACTACATCTCAATCGTCCTAGAATCCCTTGCTAAAGTATAGCAATGCCAACACTAGTTGCTCTATCACTTTCCTCTTCAAAAGTTTGAAACTTATGTTGGTTGCCACATTCCACTCAAAACTACCCTTCTTCATGCACTCAATGAATGGAGCACAAACGCCATTGAAATATCTAACAAACTTCCTATAAGAAATTGTTAAACCATGGAAACCTTTTACCTTGAAAGTGCTTCTCGTATTAGTATACTCAACAATCGCTCTTACCTTCTTTGGGTCCATCTTTACTACTTCTTGAGATATCACAAATCCCATGTATGCTAACTCCTCTTATAAATAAGCACTTCTTTAGGTTAATCAACAATTTCTTATTCTTTAGTTGCTCCAAAATTTGTTGCAAATGCATGAAAAGCTACTCCTTTGTCATGTTGAAAATCAATATTTCATTAAGGCAAAAAAAAAGAATTTACTAAGAAAAGGCTTTAGTACTTCATTCATCAACCACATGAACGTACTAGTGCATTCATCAAACCAAATGGCATAACCAACCATTTATACAAACCCTTGTTAGTCTTGAAGGTTTTCTTCCATTTGTTTCCTTCTCAAATCCAAATTTGGTGGTACTCACTCTTCAAATCAATCTTTGAAAATTGCCTTGGTCCACTCAAACAATCGATCAAATCATCCATTCTAGGCAATGGAAATATATATTTGATTGTTATCTTGTTGATAACTCTTGAATATATGTACATTCTCCATTCTCCCCCTTTCTTTGGTGAACGTATTGTAGGTATTGCATAAAGGACTCAAATTCTCTTGGATCAACCGACAATCTAACAACTTCTAAACTTCTATGTCCACCTCCTCACTCTTTGTTGGTGTCATATTGTGAGGTGCTTTATTATTAAAACCTTATCCAAGGGTCAAATCAATTTTGTGTGAGATATTCCTCATCAGTTATAATCTAATTGAAAAATCTATTGAAACGATCTCCTCATATTTCCATAGTAATTATTTCACTTTGAATGACACGTATCTCTTCTCAACTTGGTTGTTATTTTGCAAAAGCGCAAGACAACACTTCAAATGCTTCACCTCCTTCAAGAACTCCTTCAATGAACACAATATTACTTTGTTTCTACTACCTTCTTCCCCATCTTTCTTTGTAAGATGAAATTTGAAATTTCTACCATCCTTCACAATCTAATATGCATTATTCTTCACATCATGGAAAACACTTCAATCATATTACCAAGGCCTTCCCAACAAAATTGTGGCAAGCATCCATTGGGACAACATCACATAGAACTTAATCCCCATAGTATGTGATATGGGAACTCAATAAGCAATGCTTAGACACAATGACTTGATGTCCTTTCTACAACCATGCCACTCTATAATAATTCGAGGAGGGAATATACTTCAACCTTAACTTCTAAATCACTTAAATTGAAATTGAATTTTTAGTACTTCCTCCATGGATAATCAAGCTACAACACTTACTTTCATTTTTCACTTGGTCTCAAAGACGATCTTCCTTTGTTATGGTTCCTTTCCTTCAACAATATGATTCTTTGGCTTCAACAACACTATTCTAAACATAAAATTATTGTCTTGTTCTTGTAGAACTTTAGAAATGTTATCATTTATCATTGACTTTTCTGCTTGTGTAACATGCATTATGACATCATTTTTTCTTCCATCATTCCAATTTGATGGTCATTCACATGCTAAGTATCCCACTATGCTACACTTGAAACAAGTGTTACTAAATTTTCCACCTTTGTATCTGCCATATCCTTGTCCTATGTTAGGGTTATAACTACCTCTCAAATTCAAATTATCGACGCTAGCTTCATCCTCACTCTTTACATTCATCTATCCTCCTCCATGTATCACTCTTTGATCCGAAAATCCTTAGATACCAATCTTAATCTTTTAAAACCCATTTTAGCATCTAACTTGATTCAGAATAATTCTTGATCGTATTGAGGTGATTTGCAGAAAAATGATGATGTGCTTATTATCCAAAATCTCATAAAATAATGATTAATTTGAAGATTAATGAGATAACACAACATAAAATAAAAGAAATCAAAATATACAATATTGATGACAGAGTTTACTACATCTCTGAGTTCCCTTTAAATAGTGAGACTACTCTTCATAATCTAAAAAATGTCAAAATACAATACAAAAATGACTTACAAAACCAAATTTGAAGTCACTCTCCAATTTCGTTGCTCAAACATAGATATAAGATTTACCTTTAAATTCCTTGCGAAATTCTGAGAAAAATGAGTATAAAGTCGACCATATTCTGAATTGGCTCAATTTCACCCTCTTTACATGTTAAATGATGCATTATGGCGCTCATTAATGGAAATATGGACTAAGACTTTCATAGACAACATCTTAGCAAAAAAATAACATCACCATCATGGTCCTCTCAAGAAAAGGAGAAAAATGAGTATACACATGCCTATATGTGGACATGGTACTTCATGGAACACAAATCTAGACAACACCAAAAATTTTGCTTTCTCTAGCATGCAAATCGATGCATCCGTACTATACCTCCCGTACTTTCTCTCCAGATCCATGCACACCTCAGGATCCATGTCTCTATCTCTAAATCTATGTTTGACCTCGGGATGTGTGCCCATTAAATATGGCACGGGCTAAAACTCTCGTCCGAACTCCGTGGGCTAAGTTAAATGCAATAACCCTCAAATTTTGTAGCAAAAGGTGCCTTTGGCGCAATGGTTAGGGCATTGGCATAGTATGCGGCAGGTCGAGGGATCGATCCCCACCGACCACCGATTGTTACGTGTGTTTTTGTTTTATCGGTGGCATATAGTTTAAATCCCCTTCGTGATCCAGATTTATGAGCAGAACAAAATGAATAACAGAACGAACACAATAACACAAAGATATAGAGAACTTCCAATGAATAAATAAAATAGGCTGAAACTGTAAAATGATAGAATTGAAAACAACTTGCTCGAATGGTGGTAGCTATATCTGAGAAGAGATGTGGCTGCTACATGCATCCATCTAAGCAAAATGATTACAATGAGGCTCCAAAGGTCTTTTTAACATTACTCATGAATGCCAAAACCCTAGACATCCAAAAACCTAACCCTGGGAGATGAAACACCAAAATTTATGTGGGCCCCGATGGTTAAGTTGGTACCTCAACTTCCCAGGGTCGTAAATTTTGCATACAACCTCCATTTTAGGTGCGTGATAGCCTGTTGGAAAGGCTTTTTCGAGAACTACATATTATGTCGTCGAAATCTGATTCTGTCTACAGTTTGATTGTGGCAAGCAAAAAAAAACATTGTTTAGGGCCCCAAAACGACCCTAAAAGTACAGAAAGATGTACTGACATGCAAACTTTCAAAATAAGCTAGTTGGATTAGGTGGGCAACCACCAATCTCCACCTGGAAGCTGTGTAGGGCTTTAGACAACCACGAAAGTGTAGAACCCACAATTACAAAGGATTATAGAAGAATGTGTTGAACTAAAAGTTGTCAAGGCGAGCTAGTTGGAATAGGTGGGTGGCCACCAATATCCACCTGGATCAGTCCTCCCCCCTTAGGAAGCAATGGTCTCCATTGCATTGAGTGCCCCCATCAGGTGAGGAAATTTCTGTTGAATTTGGCTCTCGGTGAGCCACTTTCCTTGGTGCAGGAGCTGACCTGCCTTGACAACCCGATAAATATAGATCCTTTGTTGGCAAGTGCCCTTGACCTATGTGTCCACTATATGATCAATGGATTCTTGTTCGATGCAGTCAAGGTTGAGCTATGTTGGTGTCAACTATTCTGTGATCTCCGAGGTGTCCAATAATGGTGGAAAATATGGCCGAAGGAGGTCCACATTGAACACTGAGTGCAAGCCAAAGAAGGGGGGAGTGTTGAGCTCAAAAAAATTGCCACCCACAACCTTGGTGATAGTGTAAGGCCCATAGAAAAGTGGACAGAGCTTCTGATGGGGCCCTGTAAGGAGTTATTTCTGCAAATGTAACCAGACTTTGTCTCCCACCTAAAACTTGTACGATACCCGGTGTTGATCATGGCGTTGCTTGAACTTAGCCTTGGATTTATGTAAAATCTCATGGACCTGTTGGCGGATCTGTTGAATCCGCTCAATGAATCTGGTTGCTTTGCCAGCCTCAGATTGAACATGGGAAGAATCTGTCTGTGTGGATGGAAGAGGTAGTGCAACATCAATGGGACTCAAGAGTTGGAATCTCAGCCCCACCTGAAAGGGGCTATGGTCAGTGGAGCTATGGAGAGCCTTGTTGTAGCTATGTTGAACATAGGGAAGAATCTCATCCCATGTATGCATATGCTTAGAGTTATACATGCACAGGATGTGCATAATCATCTGATTGACGACCTTTGTTTGGCCATCGGTTTGAGGGTGGAAGGCAGTGGATTTAGTGAGCTTGGTGTCCAACAGTGAACGGAGACCCGACCAAAATGTGCTGAGGAACATGTTGTCCCAATCGAAGATGATGGTTTGTGGTATCCCAAAATGGACCCACGCTCATTGGAAGAAGAGATTGGTAGTATCTATCGTTGTGATGCTCTTCTTGCAGGCTGTGAGAATGGTCATCTTCAAAAACTGATCAACCACCACAAATACACAATCATTGCCTTGCTTGGTGGAGAGAAGACCAGAGATGTAATCCATTGAGATGGATTCGCAAGGCCTCTCAGGAGTAGGAAGAGGGGTGTATAACCCTTGCTTCTTGATGGCTGGCTTGGAAATGGCACAGGCAGTGCAAGATCCGATATACTTGTTGACGTCTTGTCAAAGTTTTTGCCAATAAAAATGTTTTTGTAGATCAACCACAATTTTCTCCACGCCAAAATGTCCCGCCATCTGACTATAGTGAGCTTCCCAAATTATCTTTGTATGCTCTCTTGAAGGAACAAAGAGATGGTCCAGATGGTATAATAGTCCATCATGAATGTAAAAATCGGTGACATTCACGCATGTACCCAAGAGCTAATAGGTGGTGGCGAAGTCAGGATCTCAATGATAAAGTTGGGTCCACTTAGAGGCTTCATGCCCATTGGAATGGAGCATGGTGGTGAGTGCATCCACAAGAGGTCAATTGAGTCAGTCAGCGACACAATTTGTGCTCCCTGTCTTATACTTGATATTGATATGGAACTACTACAAGTATGTGGACCACTTTTGATGGCGATCGTTCTGCAACTTACCTTATGTCTATATGAACTGCAAAGGCTTATGATCAGTGTGGATAATTGTCTTATTTCCCAGAATGCAATGTTCCCATTGACGACGGGCTTTCACAATGGAATACATTTCCTTTTCATAGGCAGGGTATTTCCATACGGTATCTGAGAGTGTCTCACTATGGTATGCTACTGGATGACAATGTTGAGTGAGAACTGCACCTATAGCATAGTCGGATGCATCAGTCTCAATCTCGAACGGTTGTTGCAGATCATGTAAAAGTTGGCAAGTCACCGCCCTTGGTCACTTCGCTGAAGGCCCATGCAATATGGGAGAATCCCAACACGAACCGTCGGTAAAAGTTGGCAAGTCCCAAGAAGCTTCGAAGCTCAGATAGTGTGGTCGAGGTTGTCCAATCACAAATAACTTGGATCTTAGTTGGATCCACCTGTACCCCATGCTCATAAACAATGTAGCCCAAGATTTGGACCATGTTCATGCCAAAGGAGCATTTCTCCAAGTTGGCATATAGCTTGTGCTGCTGCAGAGTTCTAAAAAACTGTTGAATATGTTGCATGTGCTCCTCCCAAGTTCTGTTGAAGATGAGAACGTCATCCAGATATACCACCACAAAAGAATTGGTGAAGGGTCTCAATACATCATCCATCAACCTCATGAAAGTGGCTAGTGCATTTGTTAAGCCAAAGGGTATGACCAACCATTTGAAGAGACCTTTTTTAGATTTGAAAGTTGTCTTCCATACATCAATCGATTCGATGGGAACCTATTGGTAGCCAGACTTTAGCTCAATCTTGTTGAAGAACTTTTCCCCCTTGAGTTGGTCAAGAAGGTCATCAATTTGGGGAATTGGGTACTGGTTCCTTACTGTGATTTTGTTTAATGCTCTATAATCAATGGAGAGGCGCCAGGTCCCGTATTTCTTCTGCACCAGTACATTAGAGCTTCTACAAGGGGAGGAGTTGGGTATGATGTGCCCCTTTTCAAGCAGCTCTTGGATCTGATGCTTGATTTTGTCATTTTCCATCAATGAGTGATGATAGATCGGTCTATTAGGTAGAGGTGCACCGGGGGTTAGATCAATTGGATGCTTGACTTGGAAGTGCGTCGGTACCCCAGTGGGTGAGGAGAATATGTCTATGTACTCTTCCACGATCCCTTCCACTTGCTTCTGCTGCAAAGAGAGGCTCTATGTAGAGGCCACGAATGTGGTGGCGACCTTCTACTTACTGTGAGCACAGATCACAAGGAAGATGAACTTCCTAGTCTGTGAAATGGCCTTACTACATTTCTTAGCATAGATTAAAGAAATAGCGGTAGGTGACGCTACCGTTGGTATCATGTACAATTGTCTACCCAAAGTAATAATAACACTGCGAGGTCTAGACTCATACACATCATGTCACTTCCACAAATATGGTTGTCCTAAAAGAACATCACAAACTTCGAGGGGAGCAATATCACACAATACCTTGTCTTTGAGGGGCTTGATGTTGTAGGGTAGATGACATTGTTGGTTGACACAAAGATCTCTTCCTTGGCGAAGCCAGTCGATGTTGTAGGGTTGCGGGTGCGGTGTCATCGACAGGTCTAGCCGCTTGATGACCTCTACAGATATCAGATTCTTCTGACTATAGCTATCGACAATGAAATGAAGCGAAGCCCCCTTTACCCACATCTGTGAGTGAAAGAGGCGTTCCCCTTTCTTTGGTTCTTTTGGTTCGTTTGGTTGGACTTTGGTGGTAGCGACAATGGTGTTGGGTTCGACATCGATAATCTGATTCCCTCCTTTTGGATTTGATTTGGAGTCAGAATCTGCCTTTGACTCAGAAGCTTTCATCTCAACCACCAGTGAATGTTTGGAGCGACATTCTTCGGCATTATGCCAAGGGATTTTATGGTTTCACACCACTTTCACGTGTCCTTATTTGACTTCTCATTACCCTTCTTGTGTTGCAGATTGGACTGGTTGTCTTGAGAATGACCATCTTTTCTCTATCCCTTATTTTATGGGTTGGAGCCACCTTCGCCTTGCTTTGGCTGTGAGGAGTTTGCAAATCCAAACTTTCTCCTCTTCTGCTTAAATTTCTACTCGATCTTGACAACATATCTATAAGTCGCACCTAATGATGCGATGTCCAAAAAATTCATTTCTATTTGAATGTATCTATGCAGACAACCGCGTTATTTGAGCACCAGATGTCGTTAAGAGTCTTTGACACCCAATTTGGTGCACAGGGTATGGAAAATATTGGTGAAATATGGTACTGTCTGGTCCCTTTCCCAACGCAGTGTGGTCCATCTTGTGCACTGGTCCTCGTAGCTTCCAACATGGTAGTATTGTTCTTTAATGGAATGCCTGAAGGAATCCCATGTGGGGGAAACTGCAAATATTGCATATTCCTCTATGGCCCTTTGCTCAGAGTAAGTATCCCACCAATCCTTGACATGGGGGACAACCTTGAGGAGTGCAAAAGTAATCTTTTCCCAGTCGAAAAAATTGTGGACCGAAAAGTACCCTTCAAGAAAATTCAACCATTTATCTACATCATCTGCATCTATCGGTCCTTCAAATAATGGAATATCAAAATTTACTTGTACCTTGAAGGGATTTGCATGGTCGCTTGATGAAGATGTGTCTCATGTGGGTAGTCGTCGAAGGATCTGTGCAAAGTTGTCCATCATTTCGTTCCTTTGTCGCGTAAGGGATTCCTTGAGCAACATTTTAAAACGATCTCTTGCTCCATCATCTTTCTTCTTTCCCCCCATGGGTTGTTGTCAGGCTTGACATGACCGATCTTGTAAAGGCTCGACCGGTTCAAGTCCCAATTTCTTGTACCCAGATCTTGTCGGGGACATGCACAAAGAAAAATAAATGAAGAGCAAACCTCTCTGATACCACTGATCTAGATTTATGAGTGGAACGAAATGAATAACAAACTGAACACAATAACACAGAGATACGGAGAACAACAACAAATATCCAGTGAACAATAACTTCTATTGAATAAATAAAATAGGTTGAAACTGTAAAACTATAGAATTGAAAACAACTTGTTTGAATGGCGGTAGCTATCTCTGAGAAGAGATGTGGATGCTACACACATCCGTCTGAGAAAAATGATTACAATGAGGCTCCAGAGGCCTTTTTAACATTACTCACGAATGCCAAAACCCTAGACATCCAAAAACCTAACCCTAGGAGATGAAACACCAAAAGTTGTGTGGGCCCCGATGGGTGGGTTAGTACCTCAACTTCTCGGGGTCGTAAATTTTGCATATGACCTTCGTTTTAGGTGCATGAGAAACACCGTTTAGGGCTCCAAAACGGCGCTAGAAGTACATAAAGATGTACGGACATGAAAACATTCAAAATAAACTAGTTGGATTAGGTGGGCGACCACAAATATCCACCTGGAAGATGTGCAGGGCTTTAGACAACCCCAAAAGTGCAGAACCCACAATTACAAAGAATTATAGAAGAATGTGTTGAACTAAAAGTTGTTAAGAGGAGCCAGTTGGAATAGGTGGGTGGCCACCAATATCCACCTGGATCACTCCGCGAATATAACACTTGGTTATATTGTAATACATATACCATGGGTTGATGGCTTAGCCCTCGACCCTTTTTTCACCCATTCAAAACTTCAACAAACTTGAATAATTCTTGTGTTGCATATGGTTAAGAACCTTGTTTGTGGTGTAATGGTAAAGGCGCATGCTAGTAGGAGGTCACAGGTTCGACCCCTGACTATGAAATTTTTTGGTAAACAAGCCCACCTTGGGCACTTTGTTGGTGATACGTAGCACCACCTGATTGGTCCACATGTCACCACATTACCTACCATATGTGCATATGGACTACCGCATGTTGGTCTATTACTAATCCACCTATGTTGTACATATACCATATCACCTAGTCCAGTAAGTTGTACGATGTGCCACGTGTAACCTTGTGGTGATACCACGTCAGCATCGAATGCTTGTACGATCATGGAACGTGTCACCCTTTCAGTGGTGACATGTGTCACCTTAACTTTGACTTTTTCCTGGTTTGACCGAAACTTTGACCAACCATAACTTTTGCATATGAACTCCATTTGAGGCGATTTTTGCGCAGTTGGAAAATTATCGTCGAGATTTACACAATGAATTCCTTTTTGAGATTATTTGAGATGGTAAAAGTTTTATCATTTCTGGATCCTCTTAGACCTTTGTGAGTGTTCAGGATCCTCCTGGACCTTCTGTGAGCATTTCAGATCCTCCTGGATCAAACCTTCCCACTGAAGAACTTTTGGTCCTCCAAAAGTATGAATATTTCAACAACTTAGTGATGATAAATATTACTCACTCTTCCACCTTACTGAAATGTTCTTATTTAGTAACTTAGTGATGATGAATTTTCTTCACTCTTCCACCTTGTTGAATATTCTGAGACCACATTTTCATCTTGGATCTTGGATACTAGATCAATGTACTTCTGTTTGCTTCTCTGGAATATGGATTTGACTCTGGCTCTTTGGTAATTTATGCTAATTAAATATAACTCTAGTTCTAGCTCATATATTCCCTCATAACAAAAGTCTGCTCATTGAATCTCTACAATATCCAAATCTGAATCTTGTACTCAACATCCACTCCCATCTCCTTCTCTATTGAAGATAGTCTATCTCGGAAATCATGAAACCAAGTCAAATGTTGACATATGCCTTACCCATTTGGACTCACTGTTCCTGTACTATTGATGTATCTGTAGGAGTCTCTGAATGAATTCGTTGTTCATTTCCTCTCTCTTTCCCTGAAAGTAAAACATGTGTCTTCCACATATATCTGTATTGTTTGATTTTCTTCTGATCAAGGTATACATCTATACGAACATGAAATAATATCTTAGAGATACTGATAGCATACATCTGTACTAGTATATACCTCTTATCTATTTACCAGCTCTAGGAAGATTTGCATGACTTTGATGCTCTTCCCGCTTTCAATCTACATGTTCCAATTGCCTGCATCCTTTTGTTCCTTCGCCTTCAATACTTCAGAATAGGAATGTCAACTTATACAATTCAATCCATATGTTGTTCTTAGATGATAATAAAACAATTACAATTATTTTCATTGATGTCGAAAGGCTTAGAAATCTCTATAAGAGCCCTCTCACTCTAGAACAAAGTGACTATATAGAAACCTTTAAAAGATTCCTCTCAATTTAAAACAATGTACAAGGTGTCTATATAGAAATATTACAAGACTCCTCTCACTCTTAACAATATACAAGGTAGCTATATAGAAATCTTACAAGACTCCTCTCACTCTTAACATTTTCTAATGAGTGACTTACAAGTCTTCTAATACAACAATAGAAATATATTTAGAAGGTATCTACATATGCATATTACTTTCCATTTTACAAATATACATATTTACAATGAAATATTTTGTCATAGATGGTTTTCTTCATGGACTCATTCTTCCCTTAGTGATGGAGGGAGTCTCACAACTTCCTATCTTTGACAATGCCTATGACATTGATGTTGAATCTGAAATTGAATCCGACGTAGAATATGATGCTAAATCCAAGAAACCACTAGACCGGATTATAGGTCTTCCCAGTAACCTATATAACTTCTCCTTGCGAACACCAAGCACTATTGTTGTGTACTGAGTATCTTCCCTTGAATACACAAGTACATATCCATCATAGAATGCAACTGCATATCCTTCATCTTCGAAAGATGCAACTGAGAGTAGGTTTACTTTAAAATATGGAACATATAACATATGTTCTATTCCCATAGAACCTCCTGACTCGAGCTAGAATCTTACATATCCAAACCTTCTTATTTCTTTTCTGGTGTTAGTTCCAGATCCTACATAACAATTTGTGTCAATCTCTGAGAAAGTCAGGAATATTGATCTCATCCCTATCGTGTGGCGAGATGAGCCATTTTCCACAAACCATATCTCGATGTCTTCATATGTCACACTATTAATACCAACCATTAATAAGTATGCTTTCTCAAATCTTTCAACAAGACTATTAACTTCACTTGGGGATGTTGCTTGCCTTCTTGCAAGTGCCTTTCCATCTTCTTAGTTCTGCTTCGGTCATAAGTGTGGATAAAGTGTCCAACACTTCTCTATCTGATGTCCATTCTTACCACAATAAGAGCATAGTGTCTTGTTCCTATCTTGGAACCACGATCCATTCTTGTCATTCCCCCTCTTCCTTTGTCTTGAGAAATGACTTTTGCCTTTGGCCTTCTTCTTAGATGGATTTTCTTGCATAGATTGCCTTCTTTGACATTTCACCATATTATGGTTATTAGTTCCACAGGAAGCATATGGATGCGTACACCATACACCAATCTTACCAGTGGGAAATGTCTTCACTCCCTCTTCAAAATGCACATATCTTCCTGGAGATGTCTTACATATGTTACCTTTCCCTGGGTTGGAAGGTAAGACTAACTGCTTATGAAGGACCTCTTCATATGAAGTTCTCCTCACTTCAACCATCCTTGAGCATTCTCCAACTTGACGGGGAGAAGAAGAATGCGAGGAATCATATTTCTCAATCATGCCTTTTGAAGGAGCTAGTTTCTCTTACATCAGATACTTTTCATTCTCTATTTTCCCAGCTTCATGGAATGGTGCCAATATCTGATCCTTACTCTGCAACTTTCTTTCCAACTCATGAAAAATACCTCTATGGAATTCCTCATGACATATCACTTGATCATGCAACTTTTGCTTCTCCTCCTCGAGAGATTGTAGTTGCATCCTTAATTCATAATTCTCCTTCTGAATCTGTCGGTTAATGTTCTTCTGGAGCCTTAACTTCATAAGATATTTACTCATTTTGTCCTATCAACAAGAGTCTTCAAAACCTTCACCAACTTGAGTCTTGGACCTCGTCACATCAACTTGCAAATGCACATCAAAACTAGCTCTGATACCACTTGATCCGAAAATCCTTAGATACCAATCTTAATCTTTAAAAACCCATTTTAGCATCTAACTTGATTCAGAATAATTCTTGATCGTATTGAGGTGATTTGCAGAAAAATGATGATGTGCTTATAATCCAAAATCTCATAAAATAATGATTAATTTGAAGATTAATGAGATAACACAACAAAAAATAAAAGAACTCAAAATATACAATATTGATGACATAGTTTATTACATATCTGAGTTCCCTTTAAATAGTGAGACTGCTCTTCATAATCTCAAAAATGTCAAATTACAATACAAAATGGACTTACAAAGACAAATTTGAAGTCACTCTCCAATTATGTTGCTTAAACTCAGGTATAGAGTTTACCATTGAATTCCTTGCTAAATTATGAGAAAAATGAGTATAAAGTCGACCATATTCTGAATTGGCTCAATTTCACCCTCTTTACACGCCAAACGATACACTATGGTGCTCATTAATGAAAATCTAGACTAAGAATTTCATAGAAAACATCTTAGCACAAAAATAACATCACCATCATGCTCCTCCCGAGAAAACGAGAAAAATGAGTATAAACATGCCTATATGTGGACATGGCACTCCATGGCACACAAATTTAGACAACACCAAAACTTGGCTTTCTCTGGCATGCAAATTGATGCATCTATACTATACCTCTCGTACTCTATCTCGATATCCGTGCACACCTCAGAATTTGTGTCTTTGTCTCAAAATCCATGTCTGGCCTCAAGATGTGTGCCTTAAATAGGGCACAGGCTAAACCTCCCATCCGAACTCTGTGGGCTACGTTAAATGCAATAACTCCCAAATGTCGTAGCAAAACACGTCTTTGGCGCAATGGTTAGGGCGTTGGCATATTATGCGGTAGGTTGGGGGATCAATCCCCACCGACCATCGACATTTACGTGTTTTTTTGTTATATCGATGGCATATAGTTTAAACCCCCTCCGTGAATATAACACTTGGTTATATTGTAATACATATACCATGGGTCGAGGGCTTAACCCTCAACACTTTTTCCACCCATTAAAAAATTCAACAAATTTAAATAATTTTCACTCAAGATATGGTTAAGAACCTTGTCTGTTGTAATGGTAAAGGCCCATCCTAATAGGAGGTCACAAGTTCAACCCTTGTCTACCATGAATATTTTTGGTAAACAAGTCCACCTTGGGCACTATGTTGGTGACACGTGGCACCAACAGATTGGTCCACGTGTTGCCACATCACCTGCCATATGTGCGTATGGAATTCCATGTGTCGATCTATTACGAATCTCCCTATGATGTATGGATGCCATATCACCTTGCCATGTGTCGGTCTATTATGAATCCCCCTATGATGTATGGATTCCATATCACCTTGCCATGTGTTGGTCTATTATGAATCCCCCTATGATGTATAAATGTCATATCACCTTGCCATGTGTCGGTCTATTACGAATCCCCCTATGATGTATGGATGCCATATCACCTTTCCACGTGTCGGTATATTACAAATCCCCCTATGATGTATGGATGCCATATCACCTTGCCATGTGTCGGTCTATTACGAATCCCCCTATGATGTATGGATGCCATATCACCTTGTCTAGTTAGTTGTATGATGCACCACATGGTGCTTTGTGGTGTTTCCACGTCAGCATCATATGCATGTATGATCATGGCACTTGTCACCCTTTAAGTGGTGACACATGTCACCTTGTCTTTGACTTTTTCTTGGTTTGACTGAAACTTTGACCAACCATAACTTTTGCATACAAACTCCATTTGAGGCGATTTTTGCCCCATTAGAAAGATATTGTCGAGCTCTACGCAATGAAGTTGTTTTTTAGAGCATTCGAGACGGTTAAATTTTGAGCATTTCTAGATCCTCTTGGACCTATGTGAGCATTTTGGATCCTCTTGGACCTTATCTGATCGTTTTGGATCACTCTTCCTCCACCTCTTGTTCATATACCATGTGAACCTTGATGTCTTCTTTACAATGTCTCTCCAACTTTCAAATTAATTTGAAAAGTCTCTTCTACTAAATTAAATTATTGAGTTCTTAATTCATCTTGAATCTGGAATTTCAATCCATTAACATTCTTTACCACTCTTTGATCCTTCGGTTTGTCTCACATGGATTGAATCACAAATTGATAGAATTATTCAGTGGTATTCATGAACTATCATATCTCTTTGCCTTAAATTCAATACTTGTCTATACAAAGTCTATCAGTGATCAATGAGCAAAATTTTCGTACACAAATTTCTCACCATCTTCTTCTAGGTTTGAATTCTCTCTTTCTACTTTTGAATTCAATATTTTTGCATGAAATCCCACCACATAGTAGCATGTCCTTTCAAATTCATAGCCCACACACATAATTTACCACACAAGGTTCGAGCCATAAATTGTCAAACCACCAATACTTTCCAAGGTCTTCATGCCTTTAATCCCAAGACAAAACTAAGTCATTTACTTGATAATTTTTGGGATTGGCCTTCTTATCAATATTTTTTTCATCCTTTGGTGAAACTCCTTGAACTTGCCAAATACATGGCTTCTTTTATCTTGCACCTCCACTCGTCGATTTGTCTTTCTTCTAATCTTGTTTGGTTATTTTGTCTTGCACCTCCACTAGTTGAAATGTTGAGCTATGATGGTAGCCTAAAGGTAGAAATATAGGTGGGATGGATTGGAGAGATGAAGTGGTATTTCAAATATGAGAAGGTGGAAGATGTAGTAAATATTAATAAATAAAAAATAATAGATAGCCCTTAAACCTTAACTTCATAAATACCAAAAACATTCACACCACACACCACACAAGAATGTAGAGAGAACCTTTAAGGTGCGGTAATACCATCAAATACTCCTCATGGAAGTAATCGCTCCACAAGTGATGCTTGCTAAAATACAATAACATCCAACATAACTCAATGCAATGATACTCATGGTGTATTTAAACTTTCTCATGAATATTCATAGGTGTCCATGCCAACTACCCTTATTATTATATTATTTACTCTAACTAAATAGTGGGCCTATTCCACGATTATGGCCACATTACATTCATTATCCTCTTGGATACCTCCCTAGGCGCCCCATATTATTCTCCCTAGGCACACAAATATATCATGCTTCCAATCAATATCCAGTGCATTATAGCTATTATACTTATATTTGGCACCCTAGACCAAATAAAGTTGATTTGAACCAATATACATCCTTATAATTCCAAAGTGTGACACATCAGTGTGAATTTTTCCTTCAAAATGGCACATATGTTGCAATTATTCCTAGTGATAGATGTGGCTGACTGTGCTTATCCTCATGGATAAATGCGGTTAGCCGCAAGATTCCATTGGTAAAATTGTGTCCACCTAAATATGCCCTAAAAAGATTAAAAACACAAGGAAAGATAAAAGCTACAAGTTGAGCCCATGCATGGCTCACATATGCACAACATGCATTCCAGGAATCAATGATCTTATCTCCTCCACATCTTATAAATACAAGATGTAGGGTGAAGAGGAGAAAAGCCAAGTGAAAGTGCCACTATGCTAGAGAAATCTTTGGCAAAATATCTTTGGTCATAAGTATACATTTGTTAAGAGAGAGTTATACATTAGTTCTCATGTTAGAGATCAAAGATTGAGTGAAGTTCAATCATCCACTCAATTGGCTACTTCAACATATTAAGTTTCAAGATCATATTGGCAAACAGATAAAGACTTGTGGCTAAGGAGAGGACTTAGACTTTGGAGAATGGGGTACAACAATGAGAATTAGGTATCAAACTTCTTGTTAATTCTTCATTCTTTGAAGAAGGAGGTACAACAATGAGAATTAGGTATCRAACTTCTTGTTAATTCTTCATTATATATATATTGGTCATATTTGGTTACTTCTTTGTATTTCATTGRTTATTGGTCATATTTGAATGAGGTTTTGATCAAASATTTAATTTCTTGAATATTAAATTCCGACTATTATATGCATGCCAATTTATATTATTAGTTATGGTAAATGAAGAATGAGGAATGTTTTGTTTGTTTTCCTTGTGTACAATTATATATATGAAACGTTGGAACTAGAATARGATAGACTAGAGCTCACACCAAAGCTAAGGACATCCACCATGCAATCGGGTTCTTCTCTAGATCTTCTCCATTTTTTTTTTAATATGCATGCAAGTCCCAGGGGAATTTAGATAATATATCCTTTTGTCTATTGGTGAACCTAACCCATTGTCCTGGGGACCTACTTAGACCATAGGTAGTGAAAAATCTTGTAACAAAATTGACAACTCCACTAGGGAATGAAATGAACTCTCTTGTTCATTTGGGGTTTATTTTTCTTAGTTTTTCCGTTTAGGAAGCCTCATTCGACTATTCATTATTTTCAAAAATTTATTAGATGCATGCAAACCGACCCAAATTGGTTTCTAGGTTGTTTAGTGATATTTTTTGCTTGTTTTACCTTGCGATCATGTCGATTATCAATTATAGTTGAGGCTAACCACATGTTTGTTTTAGAAAAGCCACAACCGTGGCCCCTTCACTAAATGTTGCTACTTGCAAAGTTGTGGTCGCAACACTTTAGCTGCTAGTTGCTACATATGACCATCTTCTATAAGTGACACACAAAAAATATCATCTTGAAATTGTCATATCTTGTTCTGTTGATTGCTTGGAAAGTGGAAAAGTTATTTCTTCATGACTCATGCATCTAGGTTCTTGCATATTTAGATAATTAATTCAAAAGTGGAAAAGGTTAAAATATTGCATAGTTGTTTTTATTTTTAGGCGTTGTTGCACGAATAATGAATCAAAAACAAAAAGTGTGCATGTTAATGTTTGATTGGTTTTGCGATTGTCTGGTTGTATAGATCCGAATGGTACATATATATACTGCAGTTGTAATTTAAAAGGAAATTTCTCTCCCTTTTCAAAATCTATGTTGCTTCATCAAAAGAAAAGTTAAGAGTGCATCTTGCATTATTACTTATTTTTTTTATAAATTCAACAAATTTTTTAGTCCAAAACACCACAAAAATTTTACTTCGTGTCCTTTGAGTAACAAACAAACTTTAGAAGAAACATAAAATAAAAGTAACTAGACTTGTTTTTATAGCAAACACATATAGTATAGGTACTAAGGCCTTGGTGTAAGGTTGGAGAGTAAATCCGCCAAGGCCACAAAACTAAAACTAGGAATTGATTAAAGAGTGTAAAATACATTAGTAGCAAAGACAATTTGTTAAGAAAGCACATCTAACACATGTGTCAAGCACTAGGTCAAGCTAGGGAAGTGTAGAGATTATCCCCTCTTACTTGTTTAGTGGGATATGCATGTAGAGGGGCTTTGGTAGAATTGGCCAGTCCTCAGGGTGACACCATCTCTTTCCAGAGTTTCAAGCTGAGCACTTAGTCTTGTATTCCTTTCCCATACACAGACACCTAACCCATGATTGTTCCACCTAATTGATAATTGCAGACCAATAACCATAAATACTTTTCCTAGGATTTCACACAGGTGACTATAAGGGGGAATACTTACAATACCCGAGATAGATGCATAACATCTGCCTCAGCTCCCTTGGAGGGTTCCTGTCTTCATGAGGGTATTAGCACCTTGGGTGATTGTTGCATGAGAGTTACCATAACTGTCTCTCACACCTTTGTTAATTATTTATGGGTCCTAATCCTCCCAAACTAGTCTCTAAAGGGCCCTTTCTCTCAAACATTGCTTGTTTTCTATTACTTGTAGATTTTTAGGGTGTGTTATGTGTTTATTTGGCCATATGTTGAATTATTATCATATTGGAAACTCTTCGTTTGAACCATATATTTCATGGTTCTATGAGGTAGTGAGGCTCTCCTCCTGAGATTGAGGAACTAATAGTAGTTCAGCGGTGGTTGACCATTCCAAACACCAATCTTGATGCTTCAGAGGATGACACACATACTAACACAACTGGAGAGGTTCATACTCTTTCTTTAGAGGATTTTTCATCCTTGGAGATCAAAATCATTGATGAAAATCATCTGGTTAATTTTAATCCTCCTTTGAGAAATATTAATGACCCTTTACTTGTTAAGTTAGGTGAACCTCCTTTGAGTGATCATTTTGCTTTATCATGCATCTTATCTATGATGCCAAGTTTTAGTGGTTCATCTCTAAGTGCAGGAGGAGCTACTCCCATGGTTCCTAACATGTTGAGAGGAAGCACAAGTAGCCTCTTCATGTCACCAGTCAGTGGGAAAAGTCCTTTTATATAGGTACCTCAAATATCTGGTGTTCCTATTTGGGGGATGCCACCAATCAACCCAAGTTTTCCTTTCCAAGGCTTACCTACTTTTAGTATGACTACAATGAGCACCTAATTTCCTAGTTCTAGTTTCTCATTTAGTAAAGGACACACACTGAGATTTAGTATCGGTAGCAGGTCTACACCTATCTCTGACACATCCACGAGAGCTCAACAATACCAAATGTAGGTTTTCATTTTGGTTGGAATCTCCCTTTGAGTGTTGGCCCTTTAACTAGTACCAATCATGTTCTAGTGGGCATCAATGTCCTATGAGGCAGTGGTGTTGGTGGTAGTATGGAACATAACAAGATGCATGACCCTTCCTTTAGCCATCACAACTCATTTTCAAATACTACTTTACCATTTTGGTGACCCTGAACTTACTTGACCTATTGCGGCTAACAAACGATCCCATACACCATCACCCTTTATGACCATACATTCCTACTAAGTTACCTCCAGACATCCCTGAGTTTGACGAAAATTTTGGAGAAGACCCTTTTACACATGTGATGAATTTTCACCTCTAGTGTTGATCCAAATCCTTGGTGGAATATAGTATTCAATTGCATCATTTTCGAAGAAACCTGACTGAGAGTGTAGTCAAATGGTACATTGAGTTTCCTTGTGCTTATTTTCATGATTTTTAGCTCATGCACCATGCATCATGTCTTCTCTAGAAGTCCTTTAGAGCTACCCAGTGCAACACAAAGAATTTCTAACCACTATTAGTAACTAATCCATAAACGAGGGACTTGTATCCCACTCACTTCACCAACATAGACCCTGTGCAAAAGACTTTTATTGTCTCTATCTCAATCTTGTACCAAGTGTTCTACTTTCAAAAGGGATACCGAGTCTATATCCTCTGCCTTGTACACATACCTCTATAATTTTGATGGCAACAAGACCTATTCTTATTGCAACTTCCACTTTGAATGATTGGTTGGCTCCTTCTCTATGTAATTTGCACACAAGGACCCAAATGACAATACAAATTTGGTTATAATTATTGAAGCTCTCTTAGAGCATAGAATATTAAAATTAATGTAGGATTCTCTTCAATCTTCTACAATGCCCAAATGATCTCAAAGAAACAAACCTATTTTGTGCAAGAATGACTTCAAGGAATGGATTCAATGTTGTGCACATACTCCATATTGATACACCATTGTCAATTAGTTCTGCCTACATCTTCTTCTTCTCAAAATCTATTTTTCAATCTTGAAATGAGAACCAATCTTATCTCAAGTTGCAAGGCACTCCATGAGATATCAAGGTAGTGGAAAACTGGGTTCAAAACAACATCGTAAACCTTAGGCTAACAATTTCTCTTGACTCTGTACTTATGTATGCATTCAAATGCAAAGAGTATCGAGTAGAATTCTCATAGACTCCAAATCATTTTTTTGAACCAATACATACATATTAAGCACTTGTATATTCTAAATTCCTGACACATGTGTTGATGTGGCAAAATTTCCCTTCAACAATAAGGGGTACTTCCGATGCATGGTCCCAATTAGACTATGCATTGTTTGGTTTAGGAGACCCATCCATATTTTGGCCCGGCTGCCATTAATGGGTTTAAGGGGTGACATGATGGTGATGAATGTGAATGCAAGTTGAATAAGTGTAGAAATAAATTCTAATTTACCCTATCCTGGGTAGGAGAAACTATGATAACCAATTGAGCAGTTATTAATGAAATTAATCCCTGCAAATGACTTCTCCCAGGTAGTTGTTAAGAAGCAACAAGGTTAGGAAACACATGCATGAATACATCATAACCAGATTAGTATAAGTCATAAAATTACATACATAAGCAATTCATAATCTCAGGACAAAACATAAGAAAGAATAAGCAAAGTTGCAATAACAATTTCGATTTGCATAAGAACAAACTATAAGAAAAAGGACGTTCTTACAACACATTTAAGAAACACATAGTTTGTTGAAAACAATTTACAACAGACAACCATCTACAAGAGTTCTTCTCTCCAACAAAATGGCCCTAGGGGCTTCTCAATATTAATTCTCAAAATAGTTTGTGAATGCACAATGCTTGAAGAGCCCTTTCAAAATGTGCCTCTTCCTTTACTTATAGTAATTTAAGTAATTGTTGAAAGTGTCTTCTTGAATTATGCAAGAATCAATTACAAGTATATTCAACTTCCCCTTCTCAATTGTTGTTGACAAGTGTTAGAATAGGACGAAACTGATGGCGGTTGGAAAAAAGACAAAATAGATGGAAGTTATGAGAAAATTGGAATTTTCGATTTTGTCTTATTCAAAGGTCTTTTTCCCTCACATATGTTGTCCAAACTTGGTACTGGCCTTCTATGGATTTGAATCTACGATACAAAATTTCCTCTAGGGTGGTTGTGTGGGATGCTGAGTTGTCAGTGAGGGTCTCCATGTCCCTTGTCAGAGTGGCCATGGATGCTTGGATCATAGTCTAAACCTTGGTTGGTTGGATGACACGTTCTTCCATTAATTCTATTATTACCTTCATGGTTGCTTGAGCTCTCTCCCATATCTAATTCATATTATGTTGCATTTGTTCAAATAAATAATCTGTTGTAATTGTTTTCCTGAGTTCTTCAATGGGAGGAAGGCACCCCTTATGTGTCAATATGTATGCGGATTTGTGGAGTTGCACATAGATTGCAAGTGAGCTTTTCATTTCCTTTTCAACTCTTTCTTTGACTTGCTAGCACCGATCAAGGGAGGCATAATCAATCCTTTTTTCTCCTTCTGGGGCATGGGGCAACTCAGTTGTAGTACCCAAGTTCTCGAAAATCCATCCTTTCATATCATTTAAGCCTTCTCGGATAATGGCGAATTGGACGTTTTTGGCTTGCACATGACTATGTTGATCCATTATTTTGGCTACCAACTGCTGGAAAACCTAAATATGGGCATACATATCCGTAGCAGTTTCCTTGAGATCTATCCTTACCTTTTCATCACATGACTTGAATTCCTTGAGGCCTCCTTTGTCTTTCTTAGCGTGCCCGAGTTGCTCCTCTAAATCTCTAATCCTTGAATTTTTTTCTTCATTTAGACAAAACAAATTCTTGAGGTTTTGTTCCATGGATATGGTAAAGGCAGTGCCAATGAATGCTATGGAAAGTGGGTCTTTTATAACATCCTCTATTATTGTAGTCTGTATGATGACTAACAATGGGTTGTCATGGGTAACTGGGAACTTCTTGGTCTGATGTTGCATGATTTTGTCGATGGCTTTGTTGAATATGAAAATTTTCAAGTTTGCCACCTTGTTGGGCTTGTAAGGAGTGTGATTCCCTAAACTAAGTCCACCAATTGAGAGTTGATTTCCAATGAGTGGAACTACTGCTGATGATCTGGGGATGTCAATGTCCATAGGATAAGCGTCATTTTTTAGTGCCTCCTTGTCCTTCTTTAGCTACTTTGGCTGCAACTTCATTTGCTTCCCTTTTCTCTCTTGTTGTTGCTTCCACTACTTCCTTCTCTATTGTTTCTCTTGCTTCTTCCTCAACTGCTTCTACTTTATCAGCTGCTGCTTTCACCTTTTCTTCTGCTATCGTCAATTTTGTTGATGCATCGACTTCTTCTTTGGCCTTGGATTCCTCTATCTTTTGTTTCTTCTCGACGACATTCTCTTTCTTTCTTCTTTTCTTGTCTGTCATTTCCTTCTCTCCCTTTGCTAATTCATAATGCATGGTCATTATCGTGGCTACCACTTTCGCTGCTACATCTTCTTCACCCCTTTTCTGGGCCCCTTCCCAGGATTTTTCTTCATCGGAGATCCTTCCCAAAGGTTTTTCCTGCCTCTTGGCGATAACCTCTTCATATGTCTGGGCACCACAACAGACCTCTTCCTCTTCACATGTGGCTGAAGTAGTCAATATTCTTTTACTAATTCCTTTGCGTCATGTCTCTGGAACCTTTCTTCCCCAAAGTGCAAGGATAAAAGCGTGCCTACCTCAGCTTGAGCCTGATTGATGCTTTGGAAGGAGTAGGACCTGATCCATAATGGTAATGGGGGCCAAATGGCCTTCTTATCATGGTAGAGTGCTGCCCCGAATCCATTGATTATGGTTTGGTATGCAATCTCCTACAATATTAACATGTTGGGTACAAAACTTTGGAGCAGATGAGGGCCTTTGGTAGCTGCATATATTCTCATGTATGTCCCATGCTCCATGAGATACCAATATCCAATTTTTTGGACTATTTCTAAAGCTTTGTCAGTCATAAATGGGGTAGTGAKTCAAAGATGAATCTATAAAGTGGTGCCAAGAAGTAATCATAGATCATGTGATACTCAATCYTKTATTTGTGCTCCCAAAGCACTTTACAGTAGATATGTATGGGAGGGTCAGTTGGCTTCCAATCCCATCCCATCTTGGGATATTGATGGCACACACACGTCATGTCTAGCAGGTAAGATCACATATGAAAGATGGGGAACTCGCTGGGGTCGGTCTCCTTGATGGTTATGATGGAGTCTTTCAGAGATGTTGATAGCTTATCATCCAATGACAAACTTCCTCTTTCCAAATGATAGTATTGGGCTATGTCAKATGCTTAGAATGATGCTATGGGTTGCCCYTTTGCATTGAGGATATATTGGTTRTTGAGGTCTATATGCCAAATGATCCATGAGATCACGTATGCACAAGAAAAGATAGATGTGTRACCTACCACTGTATGTAACCCTAACTTTTGGATGTTCTTGAAGAGATTGAGTTCGTCTTCATATTCTACCTCTACAGGGAAAGTTTGTTTCTTAAACATCTGGAAAACTTCACCCCATTTGAGTGAAMTCCCCTTCTCTATGGGTCATGTGGTGTTGTCATAGACAACCCCTAGKGTGTCCGACTCTTCTTCTTGTCAKATTTTGCTTGTAGAGGCCTCCATCRTGGGATATTTGCATTCAAGTTTCTTGTGGGGCGACATGCTTGAATATGYAGCAAACAGGTTCATCACTAAGATATCAAACCAGTAAAAAAAAATAACATGAAAAAAAACATAAAGCATTAATTTATGTAATCATGAAATTTAATGGGATCTTGAGAAATATCAAGAGTTAATGAGAAACTTGTTAATGAAAACCTGTATCGATACTTGAGTTGATGTTGGGAGGAAAGTCATCATTTGAGGAGGAGAGGATAATTCGTGACATGGTGAAGGCTTAGTGCAACTGGCTTAATTCAAGGGGATGAAGAGATTGGGTGAATTAGTGATAAATGTAGTGCATCGACACCTATGAGAATAAGTGCACCGATATGGTATCGACATCAATCAAGAAAACTGCGCTAATATGTTATGGCAGTGAACCAGTGACATTGGGAACAAGTATGCCCGTGTAGTATGCTGGAGTTGGCGTAGTTTGTAAGAACTTCACTGATACACAAGGTTAATATCGACAATGTTTAGAGGAAGAAGGTCGATAGGCTTGTACCAGAGGATATCTTGTGAAGCATGTCGGTTCATAAAACCACATATCAACGATGTTGTTCGAAAACCTGTCGGTAAGTACCAACGACATTGGCGCCAATTCTGTCGATGAGTAGGGGACGATACTGGAAATGTTGAGAGCAAGTCTATCGATATTGAGAGCAAGTATGTCGATATGGGACCGACAATGTTAGTATAAACTCTACCGATGTTAATTTTTTTATACAAGAGACGGAGTTATTAACCTTGCCGACACAAAAGTTTCAAACTTCACCAATAAGGTGAAAGAGCACCGGCTAGGGAGTCAACAACTTCTCTGACAAGCATTCGAACTTGCGATCTGGATAAGTGATGGATTAGGGCTCGACTAAGTCCCACTAAGTTTGATGCACTGCTTCGAGTCGAGAGAGGGTTTGTATCAATGATGTTTGTAGGAAGTCCACCTGTGGAGCAGGGTTCACATTAACAAGTTTTGCTCATGTTTTGGTTCTGGTTCAGGTTAGGTCTAAATTGTGCCTTAGTAAATTTCTCACAAAAAACCTCAAGCTAAGCAAAAGTATGTACATGAGACCAAAGGAAAACCTTAATACTGAGTCGGGGGTGGATTTTTCCAAGGGTTCAACACTGGCTCGGCTAGACAATTTTCATGAGGCAATCTCTAGATAGGTCACATTGAAGAGATTCAAAGAGGGATGTGGATGGAATAAGGCATAAATACGTCGACGTGCAAGGTTAAGGTTTCTTCTAGTTAGGGCATCATGCACAAAGTTTAAAATAAGATTAGGGCAAGGGGGATAGCCCTTTGGAAAGGTTGAATAATATGTATATACATAACCTCATCCCAAAATTGAAAAACCTAACCTCAACCCAAAATTGAAAAACTCGAAATGAAAAAATGTCTGAGTGATAAGGTAGCCTACCTGGTGACTCTATCGATGCATGGATATAAAAAAGGGGAGGATGACATGATCACATTCTCCCATGGGGTCATTCTTCATGCTAGATGGATTCTATCTTCTTTTCTCTTAGTACTACACCAATGGTGAGAAGAAGGTCAACGGGGTGCTCATCTTATAACTTTTCCTCGGCATGGAGTTTGAGGTACTAGAGGAGATCAGAGGAAGTGTTCCAGTGCAAAGCTTGGCTTTTCTGCAGTGATGTTCAAAAATCCTCCGGTTGTGTCGAAAAGGATGTTGAAAGGATGTTGGGAAATCCTTCTGTTGTACTGGTTGAGTTCTTGAGAACGCCTCCGGTTGTATCAGAGAAGATATTGTCAACTCAACTGACGATAAGGTTCACGCTTTGAAGACGTTGGAAGGAAGTCCCCTGGTGCGTACCAGAGAAAATTATGCAAACTCATGTGATGTATCGACATAGTTCGTGGGAACTCTTCCGATATGCCAAAACTTGTTTCTCAGAAATGGTTAAGTGTTATGCCAAAAACTAACAAAACTTGCAAGTTAAACAATTTCATCAAAGGGGCATGGGTAGACTTTAACGAGACCATGGAGATGAGTAGTCTTCTCAACAAGTTAAGAGGGTCTCAAGACAAAAGGAGGGTCCCATTTTCTTGAACATAATTGAATCTATGTGAAAGGACTCAAGAAAAAGGGAGGGTGTTGATGCCTGGCACAAGAATTGGCGACACACAAGGTGAAGCCATGAATCTCTGCAAAAAGGTATTTAAACACGAGACTACAGAGAATGGAGACGTTTTCAGTTCATGACTCGAGGGAGAATGAGTAGGTCCCATAGTTTTCAAAAGTGCATAATTTGACAAGACAAGTTTCAATGATGCAAGGGAGAGGTTGTAGTTATGCCCAAAGTAGACTAATTACCACAATATACTCTTTTGAACTGGACCGTTTTGGGAATGTAGGTGAAGTATTGCAAGGACACGATGCATCAAGAATGTTGAGAATTCAAGTTGATTGTGCATTTCTCTGGTATTTCTTTGCTTCCAACGAGCATCCATAGCCCCAACAGAGTTACCCTGGTGTCAGAAGCCTTGCTCCACTACCAACGAGCATCCATAGCCCTGACAGAGATACTTGCATGTCCCACATGAGCTAGAATGTATTTTCCCAAGACTTTACCTTTATAATATGACTCTCTTAAAGAGAGAGAGGTGGATGGGGGGATCCTAGTTTCTCTTTAAAGCCATTCGAGATGACATTCGAGATGACACATGTGAAAGTGAGATATGCCAACTTGATTATAGATGAGTTAACTCCCTGAGCAACATACCCTGAGTACTATAGATGCCTTTCTAAAGAAGTTTCGATTCTTGTTAGTTTCAAACAAACACAAAACTTGCTTTTGGATATGACCATTAGCTCACTCTTTCTATATTTAAGAATGCAATGCTTGTCTACTAATGAACTATGTTCCTCTACTAAATCTGACTCGGAGTAATGCACAACAATGTTTCATAGAGACAGATGAAGTTGTGTCTAGAAGCCAAAATGTATATTTCTAGGCTTTTGATACCAATGTGTCACATCTTAAAATCTATTTAGATCGATGACACCAAGTTCTCTGAGAAGTCCAAGGAAAGAATATTGAAAGAGAGAAAAGGAAACTAAACTGGAATAAAAAACAAGAAAATGCAAAGCATAAGACGAAGCAAGTAGTGCACAAAAGTATAACAAAACAAAGCAAGAAACTAAATATGGGAAAGTAGACCCTTTATTTATATACAAGGGGAAGCTGCATCAAAGGCTCGCTAATGTAATGCTTAAGAATTTGACCATTGACGGGGAGGAGGTCTACATTCCCTTCAAGATTTTGTAATTGGTAGGTACCTAGGCCAATCTTTTCTTTGACAATAAAAGGACCTAGCCACAATTCTTGAAACTTTGAGTGTTTTCCTTTGTCTTCATGTGTCTTGTCCCACTTGAGAACAAAGTCACCAATATGAAATTCCTTTTCACCAGTAGAATTTTTATGAAACCAATGTTTAATAGTATGTTGGTGAGCTTCAAATTTTGGTTTATCTTTGATGCGGTTCTCTTCTAGTTTTAAGAAGGTGTTAATGCATTTTTGGATGATAGGGCATTCTCTCCTGTGTGATTGTCGTGTGAGTTGAAGGGAGCAAAACTATATATTCGAAGGGAGAATGGATTCCTTCCCGTAAACCAAAAAATAATGAGAGCTTTCTGTGGATGTTTTATGAGTAACACGATCAACCTAGAAGGAATTGGGTAATGTATTGTGCCAATTCCTTTATTGGTCAACTACAATTCGTTTAACGATACAAATCAGATTTTTGTTAGTTGATTCAGCCAGGTCGTTTCCCTAGGGGTAATAGTTGGATGAATATTTAAAAATGATCCCCTTCTCTAGAGAAAGTTCAACCAATTTCGGCGATGAAAAATATGTAGCATTATCAAATACAAGAGTGGCAGGTACTCCAAAACTGTTCATAATGTGTTGTTCCAAAAAATTGATTACCACTTCCTCATTTACCTTGGTTAATGGTACAACTTCCATCCAATGGGTGAAATAATCAATGGTGGTTAGAATATACATGTGTTTCTTAAATGAGTGAGGATTGATCTCACCGATTATGTCCGGTCCCCACTACTCGAAAGTCTCTTCGACAACAACAGGTTGAAGTGGAACAACTACCTTGGTCTCTCTTCTAACTAACTTATGGTAGATGTTGTAGCTCCAAGAATAAGCATGGGAATGCTTGAATATTGTTGGCTAATAGTACCCAACTCTTAAAATATTTTGGTCTGTGGTCTCTCCCGAAAAATGACCTCCAACTAGTCTGTCATGCATGTCTTTCAGAACTTTATCAGTGCCTTGTTTCTCGAGACATTAGAGCAAAACTCCATCATAATTCTTTCTAAACAAGATACCATGAACTAGCTGACATTGTGTAGACTTCAGACTTAGTGCCCTTATTTGTTTAACATTAAGGTGATAGGGGGCAGTGTTGTGCTGAAGGTACTGCTTGAGATCATTATACCATGATTCTCGAACGTTGGAACATAAGGAGATTGTTGTGTATAGAGTGTTGGCTCCTCTTGCCATCCTTCTTCTTCTTGATCCTCAAAATCCATGGTTATGGTTGCTAACTTACACGGGCGTTGACCTTTAACGATGGTTTTTTATTTGAATTCAAGGTCATATTCCTGTAAATTTGTCATCCAGTTACCTCGCCTTTCACCCAACTCGCTCTGCACAAAGAGAGATCTAACCTTTGGGAAAGGGACAATCACCTTGGTGTGATTTTTCAGTATATAAGGTCTGAACTGTTTAATGGCTTCGTGGGAAACAAAACATTGCTTATTTGTTGGTGGGTATTTCATCTCAACACCCTGAATTCCAATGCTCATAAATGCTATGGGGCATTCATTCCCTTGCTAATATTTTTGAGTGAGCATTGTTGCAAGAGAATGATCTAAAGCGAAAGTGTACAACAATTTTTTTTTAGTGAAATCTAGACTTTGAAGAGCAGGTGTAGCCGCTATGGTGTCCTTGATCTTCTCGAAGGATTCCTTTTCAACATATGTCCATTTGAATTGAATGTCCTTCTTTATCATCTACTGAAGGGGTATAAATGTTTTGACAAAATCAGGAACAAATATTCTCATGAAATTTATTTTCTCGAAAAATGACTACATAGACCTTTTACTGTATGGAGGCGGGATTTGAATGATGGATTTGGTGCATTCCTGGTCATAAAAAATCCCATCCTCAGAAATAATATGCCCCAATAATTTTCCTTTTGAAAAAAAAAATATGTTTTTTTGGGGGGTTTAGAGAAATACCATATTTTTTGCACCTTTTAAAAATCTATTTCAGATGTTGTCGGTGATCATCTCGTTGCTTGGAATAAATTGTAACATCATCAAGGTAAATCACCACGCTGTGACTGATTAGGCCTTTAAACTCTATATCCATTTCCCTATGAAAAGTGGACCAATGTTGATTAGGCCAAAGAGCATTCTACGATGTGCAAACGTTCTCCACTTTGCCCTAAACGTGGTCTTTAACCGGCCTGGTTCTGCTATGAGAACTTGCTTATAACCTAAAAACTTTTCCAAAAGAGAGAACATTTGAGATCTAGAGATTAGTTGTAAGATCTATTCCATGGGGGGAACAAGGTAATTGTCCTTATCAAAAGCTCAATTTAAATTTTGGAAATACACACACAACCCGAACTCCCTTTATTTCTTCTTGACAGGTACCAAATTTGACACCCAGGTGGAATGGCGATCTTTAAAGATAATCTCGACATTCAACAATTTTATTTACTCATTTTGAATCAACGGTTCAAGAGTCTGATGTATCTTCATTAGCTTCTGTTGAAATGGTTTGACACCCTCTTTGATCGGAATAATGTGTTGAATAATGTGGGTGTCATATGTCTTCATAAGTCCAAGCAAATGCATCTCAGTACTTCTTAAACAACTACATGAATGTGTGTTTTTACGCCTCCAAACAACAAGTGCCTAAACTAATGAACTTGGATTGTTTAAGAGTGCCTAGATTCACCAGAGTGTGCATCATGGTGGATTTGTTCATCTTTGGATTCATAGGAGTTTTGAACTTAGTCTGCAGATCAAACAACTTTTCAAGTGATAACACACTCCTCAGGATGCAGTTAAATTTTATCTTACTTGCTTCATCCCGATAATCTTGAAGATCTAGTTTGTGTACTTCATCATCTATCGCAAAATCTTGGAATACGTCAGCATTGGTAAAGAAATATATAATCTAAGGATCATCATTGAACACTCTCCGATTTTTGACATTGTCCAGGATGGAAGACCTGAAAAGGATTTCAACAGTAAAACCATTATTCAGGAGCATGAATCTAGATGTTGCATTGGCTAAAGTATCAGCGACAACATTTTGGGAGCGAGGTATAACAGTAATATTAAATGCATCAAAATAATTGATTAAGTTCCATACCTCATGCCAGTAACCTTTCAAGTGGGGAGACATGCAATGAATAGTGTTTCTTACTCGTCCAACAATTATCTCTAAATCACCAAAAAATCGGAGGCATGTTACCCTAAGGTTGATGGCCTTCTTCAGGCCCTGGACCAAGGCTTCATATTCAGTTGTATTATTAGTGTATTCGAACTCTAATTAGCAAGATATAAGTGTTTTACGCTTATCATGATCAATGAGAATGCATCCTGCTCTAGATCGTTCCTATGATTTGGAGCCATCGAAAAACAAAGTCCAAAAGTTAGTACCTAAGATTGAATTAGTGAAACAAAAGGTGTCTACTTCTACTATAGTTGAATCATTAGCCTCAGTTTGAGTGCAGTGAAGGAGTTTGGACTGTATGTCTATTTGAATCAAAGATGGTTACGCTTCATAGCAACCATGGTTAGCCTCTAAAAAATAATTTCCCAAAGAAGTATGGGTGAAATTGGTGGGCTCATTCTTACCTTCAAGTTTCATTACCGTATGTTTCATATGTGCTTCACTATTTACCCGAATATGATTTGGCTTACCTTTATATGGAAGCCACAAGTGGGTCTAACCTGTAGAGAAATAGCCTTGAATTTTTTCAGACCAATCCGTACTCAAGAACAAACCATAACCTTCAGGGATATCAACAACAACAATATTGATGACTCGATGGACTCTAGGATCATAAGCTAGCATAATCATAACATCTTTCAGCTCAACTCTTACCTTAACATCTAATCTATCTAAATGTATGATTCTAGTAGTACTCTTTTCCGAGACAACATTTATTTTTTGGAAAACTGAGTAAGGAATGATATTAGATGAAGCACTAGAGTCCGCTAAACAATTGTGCACATTGAAATTAAAAATTTCAAATGTAAGTTGAGAGGGGGGGACCTAGGACCTGGAATGTGATCCTATACTGGATGCATTTATAGCATATTTACTTTCAAATTTTCTTTCTACCTTTGTTTCAATAGATTTAGATGTGTTATTCGTTGTAGTAACAGTCTTCTTCTAAGAGTCATTGGAGTTAAAAGTGTCGAGAATAAGATCACGTTGCTAGGGAAGTGTGCATATATCATACATGGAGATGTTGGCCTTGGTCTTCTTCAGATCTTCAATAACGTTGTATTCCAAAGCATGGGTTTTAGATTTGCTTGGTGTTTTTCTTGTTGGTGAAGTGATGGGTTTATTTCTCGTTGGTGCTGGGGTAGAAGTGCTTGGTTTACTATTGTTATCTAAGGTCGAATTTCTTGGTTTCTAAGTAGGAGTGGGAGGAATTATTTTCCTGGGAGTAGTGACAATTTTCGAGGGTAGAGAAGTGTTGGGTACTTCCCCTTTGACATGCAAGATGTAATCTTTGGGCGCAACTCTTGTGACTTGTGTATCCCCCACAAAAACCTCTTCAATCTATTCCTCGTCTGAATCTATACACCGGTCCCATAGAAACATGGTTGATTCCTGACTGGTATCCTCAATGGTTTCTTCCTTTTTTGCTTCCTTGGCTTGGTCATCATCGATTTCCTGCTGATATAATAGTTGGTTGATGACTAAGGTCACGGAGTTGATCCACTGAGGACAATTTTTCTCATAATGGTTCTACTATTGATATGAACAAAATTTGTCCATGCCAAAATTGTTCAAATTTAATGTAAGACTTGGGGTTTCTAGAGGCTTAGGTAGGTTGTTGTTCTTTTTAAAGAATGGATGAAAAGGTTTTGTCTTTGAAAAACCTTCACCAACATTTTTATTGAGGTCAACTACTTCATTATACGACTTTTTTACCAACTTAACCACACTATCTAGATCCTTGGGTTCTTTCTCAGAAGGTTTGGTCAAGAGTAAGGATTT
>ML815457.1:78314-104802 GCA_009831015.1 Picea engelmannii | reverse complement strand
CCCCTTCGAAGAGGCTTATTATCTGAAATTATCTCTTTTTCAAGGCGTTGAGTACTTTTTCTGAGGTTTTTCTATGCTATATTGGTATTTGGTTCTTAACATAATGTAGTTTTGTTAGCATGCTTAACATACATGCATATAGAGGGAAGCAATGTTGAAGTATAATATTCTATAACCAAGGGTTCTAGAGGAGCAATTTCAATAGTGAATTTGTTAAGGATAGTAGTGAAGCGTTGGTTGAAGTTCTTAAATTTTTTCTTCTTTTCCATATTCAAGGCTACTAGTTCCTTGAATAAGGTTTCGATAGTCTTCTCATCCCCAAAATTTCTGATGATTTTTTTTTTAAATCATTCTAGCTAGTTATAGAGCCCACCGATAGGTTAAAATACCATGTAGAAGCCTTGTTCTCAAAGGTGTAGGGAAGGAGTCTACAAACCACATCTTTTGGTGAACAAGATTTTTCTAGGTTGAACTTTGGGAGAAGTCTTTCTGGATGCTTGGGTAGTTCATGCACATAGTTTAAAGCACCCTAGGACATTCATGGTGGAATTATATTTTGTTTCACCCATGCTATCGTCAAAATCAGATCCTGAATGTTCATCGTCAAAGTTGTGCTCCGAAACAAGAGGAGTAGGACCAGGAGGTGTGGGAAGAATCTGGTCCAAAGGTATGAGTATTTCCTATAGAGCAGTTTCGATCAAATCCTCTACGGAATCAACAAGGATGTTGGCCCAATACTTGGGTCGTCTTACACGAGTATCTCTCCTCCAAGGGAATGTTGAAGTTGTGGATAGTTTTCCAAGTAAATTGGCATACAAGCATGTAATGTGATAAGTTTTAGCAAATTCCTCCTTAGGGACAAGATACCAAGCTTCATACTGGTTTTCAGGGCTTGCAACAACACTTTAAAATGTGGGGTTTGAATCTTCAAAGGTAATTTCCTGTTCGGAAGAGATATGTGGAAATCATTGTTGGACATGAATATTATCAAAGGACTGGCCATGCATTTGTCATGGATTTACGTTAGCCATGCAAATCAGACCCTCCTTCTAGTACCAATTTTCTTGATGTGGCATAATTTCCCTTCACCAGTAAGGGGTACTCCTCGATGCATGGTCCCAATTAGACTATGTGTTGTTTGGTTTAGGAGACCCATCCAGATTCTAGCTCAGTTGCCATTAATGGGTTTGAGGTGTGATTGGATGGTGATGCATGTGACGGGAATGCAAATGCAAGATGACTAAGTGCATAAATAAAGTCTAATCTACCCTATCCTAGCTAGGAGAAACTATGATAACCAAATGAGCAATTATTAATGAAACCGATCCTTGCAAATGAATTCTCCTAGGTAGTTGTTAAGAAGCAAGAAGGTTAGGAAACACATGCATGCAAACATCATAACCAGATTAATATAAGTCATAAAATTACATGTATAAGTAACTCATCATCTCAGGACAAAACATAAGAAATAATAAGCAAATATGCAATAACAATTTTGGTTTGCATAAGAACAATCTATAAGCAAAAAGGCGTTCTTACAACACATGTAAAAAACACACAGTTTGCTGAAAATAGTTTACAATGGATAACCATCTACAAGAGCTATTTTCTCCAACAAAATGGCCTTGAGGGATTCTCAATATTAATTCTCAAAATAGTTTGCAAATGTACAATGCTTGAAGAGCCCTTTCAAAATGGGCCTCTTCCTTTCCTCAAATTAATTTAAGTAACTGTTGAAACTATCTTCTTGGATTCTGCAAGAAGCAGTTACAAGTCTCTTCAGCTTCCCCTTCTCAATTGTTGTTGACAGGTGTTAGATTAGGACAACGATAATGGTGGTTGGTAAAAAGAAAAAATAGATGGAAATTGTGAGCAAATTCGAATTTTCTATTTTGTCTTATTCAAGGGTCTTTGTCCCTCATATAGGATGCCCAAACTTGCTACTGTCTTTCGATGGATATGATTCTTTGATGCAAAATTTCCTCCAGGGTAGCTGTGTGGGAGGCTGAGTTGTGAGTGAGTGTCTTCATGTCCCTAATCAAAGTGGCTATGAATGCTTGGATCATAGTTTGAACCTTGGCAGATTGGATGAGGTGTTCTTCCATTAATTCTATTGTTACCTTCATGGCTACTTGAGCTCTCTCTCGTCTATGATTCATATTTTTTTTGCATTTGTTCAAAGAGTTTCTTTGCCATAATGGTTTTCCTAAGTTCTTCGATGGGAGTAAGGCATCGCTTATGTGTCAAGATGTGTACGACTTTGTTGAGTTGCCCACAGATTCCAAGCGAGCTTTTTTGTTTCCTTTTCAACTCTTTCTCCAGATTGCTGGAATCGATCAAGGGAGGCATAATCAATCCTTGTTTCTCCTTCTAGGGCATGGGGCATCTGAGATGGAGTATCCAGGTTCTTGAAAATCCATCATTTCATTTCATTTAAGCCTTCCCAGAAGGTAGCGAACATTTTTGGCTTACACACGACTATGTTGATCCATTATTTTGGCTTCCAACTGCTGGAAAATGTTAAGATGGGAATACATATCTGTAGCATTTTGCTCGAGCACTATCTTACCTTTTCAGAACATGACTTGAATTCCTTGAGGCCTTTTTCATCTTTCTTAGCTTGCTTCTGTTGCTCCTCCAACTCTCTAATCCTTGCATCTTTTTCTTCATTTATACGAAACAAATTCTTGAGGTTTTGTTCTGTGGCCATGATGAAGGTAGTGCCAGAAAATTCTATGGAAAGCAGGTATTTTCTAAAATCCTTTGTTACCATAGTCTCTGTGATGACTAAAAATGGGTTGCCTTTGGTAATTGGGAGCTTCCTGGTCTAACATTGCACGATTCTTCCAATGTCTTTGAAAGATATAAACTTTTAAAAGTTCACCACCTTACTGAGCTTGTAAGGAGTGTGAATCCCTAAACTAAGTCCATTGACCGAGAGTTGAATTATAGTGAGTGGAACTTATACCAATGATCCAAGGATGTCAGTGTCCATAGGAGAAGCATCATTGTTTAGTTCTTCCTCATCCTTCTTTCATTGTTCTTTTTCAGTTTCTTTGGCTGCAGCTTCATCTACTTCCCTTTTCTCTACTGTTGCTACTTCTTGAGATGCCTTATCTACTGCTTCTCTTGCTTCTGCCTCGGCTACTGTTTATTTCACCTTTGCTTCTACTATCGCTACTTCTACTGCATCGACTTCTACTTTGGCCCTAGCTTCCTCTATCTTTCGTTCCTTCTTGACAACATCCTTTTTATTCTTCTAGAATTTCTCTTTATTTCTTCTTTTCTTGTATGTCACAACCTCCTCTCCCTCTATTGATTCATAATGCATAGTCATTTTCATGGCTGCCGCTTTCAATGATACCTCTTCTTCATCCCTTTTCCGAGCCTCTTTCCAGGATTTTTCTTCATCGTAGATCCTGCCCAAAGATTTTCCTTGCCTCTTAGTGATAACCTCTTCATATGTTTGGGTGCCACAATGGATATCTTCCTCTTCCCATGTGGCTAAAGTGTATTCGCAAGTGTGTTTGTGTTCACTGCAATATTCTTTGACTACTTCCTTTGGGTCATGTCTCTAGAACCTTTCTTCCTCAAATTAAAAGGATAAAAGCGTGTCTACCTTAGCTTGAGCCTGCTTGATGCTTCCAAAGGAGTATGAATTGACTCATAATGGTAATGGGGGAAAGATGGCCTTCTTATCACAATAGAGTGCTGCTCTGACTCCATGGATCACGGTTTGGTATGCAATCTCTTGCAATACCAACCTGTTGGGTACAAACCTTGAGAGAAGGTAAGGGGCTTTGGTAGCTCCATATATTCTTATGTATATCCCATGCTCCATGAGACACCAATCTCCAATTTCCCGAACTATTGCTAAAGTTTTGTTAGTGATACATGGAGTGGGTGAATCAAAGAGGAAAATTTAAATTAGTGCCGAGAAGTAATCACAGATACTGTGATACTCAGTCATGTATTTGTGCTCCCAAAGCAGTTTGCAATAGATATGTATGGGAGGGTCAGTTGGATGTTAGGCCCAACCTATATTTGGATATTGATAGCACACACACATAATGTACAATAGGTAAGAGGACATATGAAAGCCGGGGAATGCCCCGGGGGCGGTCTCCTTAACGATTCTGATGGAGTCTTCCAGAGATGTTGATTGGATATCAGCCCAATTGAAGGATGATTCATTCTTAGCGCAATAGTATATTAGGGGCATCAGGGACAATGCAAAATTTGATGCATCTTATTCCCCAACTAGTATGCATAGCATCACCATAATATATTGGTACAATGTCCTTAGCAAACTGGTGGGATATTTGCATGAGGGTATGAGTTTGAACGTCTTGTCATGGTTGTGCCAGATTTTAAATAGATATTTTTCCTTGATATTTTTTCTCTTGTGTGGGAATTTCCCGATGAGATCATCATCTAATGACAAACTTCCTCTTTCCAAATGATAGTACTGGACTATGTCAAATGCGCAAATTGATGTTATGGGTTTCCCCTTGGCATTGAGGATATATCAATTGTCGAGGTCTATATACCGAATGATCCATGAGATCATGTCCACACAAGGAAAGACAATTGCATGAGATTCCACCCTATGTAACCCTGACTTCCATATGTTCTTAAAGACCTTTAGTTCGTCTTCATCTTCTGCCTCTACGGGGAAAATCTATTTCTTAAACATTTGGAAAAATTCACCCCATTTGAGTGAAGTCCCCTTCTCTATGAGTCTCGTGGTGTCGTCGTAGATAGTCCCTGGGGTGTTTGTCTCTTCTTCTTGTTAGATTCTGCTTGTGGAGGTCTCAGTCATGGGATCTATGCTTGTATATTTCTTATGGGGTGACATGCTTGAATATACAACAAACAAGTTCATCACTAAGATATCAAACCAGTAAAAAATAACAACATGAAAGAGAACATAAAGAATTAATTTATGTAATCATGCAATTTATTTGGCTCTTGAGCAGTATCAGGAGTTAATGAGAAAATTGTCAATGCAAATCTGTATTGATACTTGAGTCGATGTTGGGAGGAAAATCATCATCTGAGGAGGAGAGGATAATTCATGACACGGTGAAGGCTTAGTGCAACTAGCTCAATTCAAAAGGATGAAAAGATTGGGTGAATTAGTGAGAAAAGTAGTGTGTTGCCACCTACGAGAACAAGTGCATCAATATGGTATCGACACTGATAATGGAAAATGCACTGATATGCTATGGTAGTGAATCAACGACGTTGGGAACAAGACTGTTGGTGTAGTATGGTGGAGTTGGTGGAGTTTGTAAGAACTTCATCGATACACAAGGTTAGTATCAACAATGTTTAGAGGAAAAAGGATGATAAGATTGTACTAGAGAAGATCTTGTGAAGTGTGCCAGTGCATAAAACCACATATCATCGTTTTTGTTTGAAAACCCATCGACAAGTACCGACAATGTTGGCACCAAGTCTGCCAATGAGGAGGGGATGATACCAGAAACGTTGAAAGGAAGCCCGTTGATACGGGACCAACGACGTTAATATAAACTTTTTCGATGTTGAAATTTTCATACTGGAGGCAAGGTTACTAACCTTGTTGACAAGGTAAGGGGGATTACTAGCACAAAAGTTGCAAACTTCGTCGATAAAGTGAAAGAGCATCGACAAGGGAGTCAACAACTTCTCCGACAAGCATTTGAACTTGCGATATGGCTAAGTGATGGATTAGGGATCGACTAAGTCCCACTGAGTTTGATGCATTTCTTTGATTCGAGTGAGGGTTTATATCAATGATGTTTGTAGGAATTCCGCCTATGGAGCAAGGTTCACATTAGTAAGTTTTGCTCAGGTTCTAGTTTAGATTAGGGCCAAATTATGCCTTAGCATGTTTCTCACGAAAAACCCTAAGCTAAGAGAAAGTTTGTACAAGAGACTAGAAGAAAACCTTAAGACCGAGTCAGGGGTGGATTTGTCTAAGTGTTCAAGATTGGCTTGACTAGATAATTTTTCGTGAGGCAATCTATCGATAGGTCGCACTGAAGAGATTTGAAGAGGGATGTAAACAGACTAAGGAATAGATACACCAACGTGCGAGGTTAGGGTTTCCACTGGTTAGGGCATCATGCGTGGGGGTTAAAATAAGATTAGGCAAGGGGGATACCCCTTCGATAGGGTTCAACTATATGTATATATATAACCTCGTCACAAAATTGAAAAACCTAACCTCATCCCAAAATTGAAAATCCCAAAATGAAAAAGGGTCTGAGCGATAAGGTAGCCTACCTGGTGACTCTATTGATATACAAATATCAAAAAGGGGGGGATGACAAGTGCATGTTCTCCCTCGGGGTCACTCTTCATGTGACTTGGAGTCTATTTTATTTTCTCTCGATAATGCGCCAATGGTGAGAAGAAGGTCCATGGGGCGCACATCTTATAAATTTTCCTCAGCAAGGAGTTCAAGGTACCAGAGGAAATCTAAGGAAGTGTGCTAGTTTGAAGCTTGGCTTGTCGGTGGTGATGTTCAAAACTCCTCTGGTTGTATTGGAAATGATGTTTGGAAATCCTATGGTTGTACTAGAAAAGATGTTTTCAATTTGGCTAATGATAAGGTTTGCATTCCGGAGATGTTGGAAGCAAGTACTCACAGTGCATACCAGAGACAATTATGTGAACTCCTCCGACGTATCGGTAGAGTTCATGAGAACTCCTCTGACGTATCGATAGAGTTCATGAGAACTCCTCCGATATGCCAAAACTTGTTTCTCATAAATGGTTAAGTGTTATGCTAAAAACCAAGAAAACTTTAAAGTTAAAACAATTTCATCAAAAGGGCATGGGTAGAATTTAACGAAGATCAAGGAGACGAGTAGTATTCTTAGCAAGTTAAGAGGGTCTCAAGACATAAGGAGGGTCCCATTTTCTTGAAAAAAATTGACTCTATGAGAAAGGACACAAGAAAAAGGGAGGGTGTTGATGCCTGACACAACAAGATGTGAAAGGAATTGACAGGGTGGTGTATATGGCCTAGGGAAGGAATAAATTCTCCCAAGTCATGAGATTACATTCCAACAAGGGGAGAATTCATACGACTTGTGGGTGAGAGAGAAATGCCCATGAAGGATTGGAGTCATCTAGGTTTGAAATAAAATGCCCAACAAGATGTGAAGCCACCTAGGGACAATGTAAAATGTCCAAGGGATGTAAACTTGGCTCGAACAAAGAGAAAACATCTTAGGAAATTAAGAAATCTCCTAGTCAAGAGAAATTCGAACGAGGGAGAGGGAGTTCCAATTTGGATGAGTGAGAAATTCGCCCAAGAACTATAAATCTGAAATTAACAACTTACACAAAGGTGCAACGATTCAAATATGGAAACCATCGATCTCTATTCCAATAAATGCATCCTACGGTGGTAGCAATAGAGTTTTTATATTCTCTAAAAACTATTAATGAAATAAATATACAAGTTTATTCACATCTTCCTCTCATTTACACTCTCATTATTAGTTGCAACCCTTAAAACTATAATTAAAACATAAACACACAAATCACATTCACATAGAAATATTGGAGCAATTCAAGACATAATGGACACCATATTTACTCTGGAAACCCAAATGGGAAAACCAACTTCGAACGGGGGCTCATTCTTTCATTTTGGAAATATCTCGTACAATGCATTCACGGCTTTCTCTCTTATTCCTCCCTTGTACAAAAAGACCCTTTGAGAGTGAAATTGATGAGAGAAATAAAGAGAAATGGGGTGATGGGAAGGCCAACAGGATAACCCTTCGTTTTCCATTCCTCACTATTTTCTCTCCTATATATTTTTTTCTTTTTGTTTCTTTATTTCTCTCTTTTGTCTCATTCACAATGTTTGAATAACCATCATAAATTTCCAGTTTAAACTTGTAATTACTGAGACTTAAGCCCATTCATCAGTTCAAAATCATTTCAGATCAACAAGATTGATCCCTCATACACTCTTTTGAGTTCTTTCGATCTTGACCAAGCTAGGCCTAGGCTTCCTCACCATTTGTTTCAAATTCAAGTTTAGTCATGTGAAATGAACAAATTTTGATGTGTCATTGATGAAGGAGCCTCAACTCGTGTCATGTATTTATCCTATTGGAGATATTTAGGTTCTCCCAATTTCATTCTATTATCCACAATGTTGAAAGTATTTGATAGTCACTCTTTCAAACCTCATGGAATCATCATTGATTTTATCGTCAAGTTGGGTGTCAAGACTATTTCGATTGAAGTCGAAGTTGTTGATGCTCCTCTTGATTATAATATTCTCTTGGGGATTAGTTGGTTATAATCAATGACAATGGTTGTGTCTTTGGTATTTTGAGTGATTAGTTTTTCTCATTAACGCAAAGTGGTCACTATTTACCAGTTAGCCTATTACACACTTGACTCTAGGACCAACACTAAAACAAACATTCCATTCATTGGTGATTCCTTGGCCACATTTGATAGTATTGGTGCATGGATGTTTAAAGATTCATCTCTTATGGGTACCTTCAACCTCTCTCCACTAGTATGTTACATATATTTGTCCCCTATATATGCGATATCATTTGGCGCCATATCACTAGTATGTCACATAGATTTGTCCCCTATATATGCGATATCATCCAGTGTGATATCAAGGAAACTAAAGTTTCTTTTTCTCCTTAGTGTCCCTAGTAGGTTGGATATTTAGGGTCAAGTATGCCTTTAACTATGGATAAAATTACTTATCAAGCTATTCAAATGGCGTCCACAAATCTTGATAAAAAAATTTACCCCTAGGTGGAGTACGATTAGTTCACTTTGTCCATATGGGCCATCAACCCTTCTTGTGACTTCTTAGATATTATTATTCCTTTAAATGAGGCTATCTTAGAAGCGATAAGAGAGCCACAATGACCTTGGGAAGATATGCACCATTGATCATTCTTTCTTCCTAGACTAGAAAAAATGGAGGCTGAACTCATAGCCTTATTTCCCTCGAAGATCTTGAGTGAACCAATGCCCTGTCCTCATGCAAGATGTCCATGTCAAGGGAAATTTGGTGAAAATTTTGAAAATAATACCCATCAACATCTTTGTGAAACCTGGAATTATCAAACACATATTGATTGGAGGAGATTGTTCTCCTAAAGAAATCAAATTTTATATCGTTGTTTTCAAATAATTTCACAACATTTTTGCATAGTTATATGAAGAAATGCCTCGAATAGATCCCCAAATTTTTGAATGTGATATTAAAACATATGGCAATGTTAATCTTGTTTGGAAAAAAATATGGTTGGTTAATCCTAATAAGGTAGCTTCCATCAAGGCATAAGTGGAAAAGTTGTTTCACGCTAGTTTCATCTACCTAGTTCCCTTGATTGAATGGGTCTACAACCTAGTTCCCATTGATAAGAAACAAGGAAACATTGATGTATGTATTGAATTTAGGGAACTCAACAATGCTTATCCAAAGGATAATTATCCCACCCCTTTCATTGATTAGATCGTTGGTGAATGCATACATAATGAAATATTTTCTTTCATGGATAGTTTCTCCGACAATAATCAAATACAAATTAAATGGGAAGACCGACACAAAACTACTTATATCTACCCTTGAGGTACATTTTCCTATAGAAAAATGATATTCACTCTCAAAATTATTGGAGCCACCTTCCAACAGCCCATGTCCTATGTTTTCCATAACATCAAACTTAAGCATATCTATATGACATAGCAGATCAGTCCAAGAGGCCGATTGACCATCCAACTCACATATGTGTCATCTTTACTCAATGTCAGTACTATAAAATTCATTTGAATCCACATAAGTGCATCTTTTGTGTGTTATCCATGAGATTTATTGAGGTCATTATGTCTATGTATGGGATCATGGTTGATCCTTTCAAGGTTGAGGCGATAGTTAAGTTGCCTCCCCCACAAACAATTCAAAAACTTCAAAGTTTGCAAGGGAAGGAAATGTTAGGAAAACAGGATCGCAGAGCAATAAAATAAAACAAATGTGGAAATAAAACACAGAAGATACACAATACAATAGAGACACAGATATATGTGGTTCACCCAATGTAGGCTATGTCCACCAGATAAATTGTTAGGTCCTTCCTTTTTATTATCCAACAAAATGAAGGGATACAACCTACAACACACCCACTATAACTTCCTTTTCTTTCTCTAACATTCTCCTCTCTTAGAATACACTATTCACGACGATCCACAACCACAATACAATTCCCTCATAAAAGAGGTTTGCCTTCTATGAAAAAAAACCCTATCATAACTTATGTCGTTAGATCYGCGACCTTATAATGAATGATCCAGATTTACTATGAAATTACAATATACATTTACAAGGCAATGTTTCCTTCGGGGGCTTCACCCCTGAACCCCGGGACCCTGTAGGGGGAAAAATCTCCCCCTGCAACCCCCACACATGGAGTGCYGTAAAATATTCTGGGGTGTATAGTCTTCATGGGGTATAACAATGGTTGAAAACAAAAGACCTATGAATCAGGAATATAATCAGGCTCCACAACCAACAATCTCCCACTAGGAGACTGATCTCAACAACTCCACTGTTGTTGTATGTGTTGGACTATGATCCTTCTTGGACCTGACAAATTTTTCATCTTCACCTTCATTCTTGAAGACCAACTGAAAGTGAGCAGGAACTCAGTTTCTCCTTGGTTACTCCCTTTGTTAACATGTCTACAAGATTYTGGCTAGTATGTATCTTTTCCAACTTCAAATGTCCATCTTCCAAGATGGATCGTATGCAATAATACCTGAGTTGTATGTGCTTAGTATTTGAATGGAAGGATGATTTCTTTGCAATATGAATGGAATTCTCAATGTCATAGTACAACCTGCTATTCTCTTACTTCTTTCCCAATTCATCCATAAACCTCTGTAACCAAATCATTTCTTTACTAGCCTCTGTAGCAGCAACATACTCTGCTCATGTTGTTGAAAGTGAAACAACCTTTTATAGTTTTGAAATCCAACTTACTGTTGTTCCACCTATAGTAAACACATACCCTGTGGTTCTCCTCCTACTATCTTTATCACCTGCCATATCTGAATCAACATATCCCTATAGAACAATGTTTGAACCTCCAAAACATAATGATCAAGTAGAAGTACCTCTCAAATACCCGAGAATCCATTTTACTACCTCCCAATGTTCTTTACCTGGATTGTTCATATACCTTCTCACAACTCCCGCTACATGTGCAATATCTGGTGTTATAGAAAGATTTTCCTCACCATTGCTATCTTGCACATAGGGCCTTTTTCCATTTCCCTATGCAGACTTATCATCCCTTTTTGGCAAATCCAAAGCTAAAAATAAACATTTTTCCACATATACGCGCCCTATCAGCTATACAACAACCGTATACGCAGGCTGCTCCACTACAACCTGCATACAACGAGATTTGTGCCAGAAAATACAAAAATGGAGTTGGGTTTCCATGTCATGACAAGAGATCTCTGATCCTTGGCCTTCCATATACTGGAAACGTTTCGAATCTTCCCTTCAGTTTCATTTTGAAGGCTATAAGAGCACAATTTCGAGCTATGGAAAAGATGAGAAAGCATTCAACTTTGAGAGCAAAGTTACTCTGGAGAAATTACTTCATATTGAGTCTGCATCCCTTTGTCCCTCAAGTCTGAACACAGTGTTCAACCCCCAAGCTCTTTCCCTATTGTTAAGAGAACCTCATTGTCTCTCTCTTTTGAGCTTGCCTTTGGTGGAGGATTGAAGTGGTGGAGACCCAGTTGGAAGGAACTTGGTTCCTTGGTTTCGAACCATCCCGACACATAAGTTTGTAATGTTAACACTTCTGTTGATCAATTATTAATAGAAATACTCCTTTCCCGTCCTATTGGTATCGTGAAAATATATGATTGTTATCCATGGGCATGTTTGTAATGTTTATTAATGGATTATGCTATCTGATGTGCTAACCCCTTTTCATTACCACTATATACTCACTTTGCTTGTTCATTTAGAACTTATTGCAGGTACAAAGCTTTGGGTCGAAGTGCTCAATGGTGGAACATCATCAAACGTTGGATCGAGGTAGGCCTTTTTCTTATCTTGTGCATTAGTTTATATAGCATACAATGGAATTGAGTTGATTTATGTAGTCATACCTGTATGTTGTGGTTTACCCTTGTCCATAGAGAGTTTTTCCCTCATAACATAAATGGCGACTCTACTGGGGAGAGATCTTCCTTCTAAGGGTTGAAGTACTTTTTATTCTTGCATTACTCCTTTTCCTTTGTGTTTCTTGTTGTATCACTGCTTGACAGATTATGTTCACTCGAAGTCCGAGTTTTCATCCTTTTTACCCTTGCATGGCCTTGTTTTAAAGCATGTACGCTCCTTTTTCCTCGATAGTTGCATATACATGCGTGCTGCCTCTCTGCAAGCTGCGTATATACACATTGTTCTCCCGAACAGTCGTGTATACCACTTTCCCTTACTTGCTTTCTTGGCTTAGTGACTGCTGGGTGGGATTTGATGTTTGCTGAGCCTTCTTAGGTCTCTGTAGTGCCTGTTGAGTTTCTCTGGGTTGACAGGAAGCATGTTGGGAGTTGAATTTATGGACTTATTCTTTCTCATTGTTTTTCATTTTTTGGTTTGTCCTTGAACCCTGGTCTGTTTGCTTGGTTTCTTGGTATTCTGCTCGAGTTATTTCGTTTATACACAGTAGAATTTATATATCATGTTGCTTTACAGTCCATGCATTTTCTCTTTAATATATTGAAAATACAAAAAAAAATAGGCATTTTTCATTGGTTAACATTTTTGTCTTTGAACCTTTATCATTAGCTTAGTACATTTAGTGAAATATTGCATTTTACTTCTGAATTGCAGAGTTGAAATTGAAAATTGCACTGTTTGAAAATTCATTGAAAAGTTAAAGGTAGACTTTGCATTATATTAAGATTTACCTTTTGCAGAGTCATAAAATCACGAGTTTCGCTTTCATACCCTTTTGAGTAATCACGACCAATAAAATTTACGCTTTAAACTAAAATTGATTAGTCATGATTTTATTTTTAGGGTGCACAAACTAGCCTAGGATTTAGTGCCTTGGAATAGGATTTTGTGAGTAAACTTCTCCAAGGCAATCAAATCAACACATGTGTTTGAGACAGGGAGTTGAGAAGTCCATTGTATAATTGGTAATATCAGAAGGCTCCGCTCACACTGGATTTAATCACGAGGTCATGCAAAGTTAGTTGAAGGGATAACCCCTGGATACTCGCCTAACGTCAAAAATATTTCTGTGGATTTATTCGTATTTGGGGATATTTCTAGTACCCATACCTCTGTGAGAGGCGGTGCTTTCAAGGTTTTGGGATTTTCTACCCTGTCCATATGGTGATCTGGACTTACGACTGCTCGCCTATGCATCGATTATACAATGGTTTATTAGTTGCTTGAATTAGGTATCTCATAGGTTACTTGCAGGGGTTATTTTGCTTGTATCTTGGGTCAGATAGAGGTCAGACAACACACAACCTTTATGGAGGATTACCTCTCTAGGGGGATCTGACCATCTGGTTGTTAAGTCCACGAGGGCCTCTATAACTAATTTTGTTACCTCCAAACTTTAGCAGGGAGTCTCAAGTCCCTCATGGACGAGGCATACCTTCTTTAGCGAGGGAGGCCACTCAACCACTTTAGCCCATTTGCATGCATATTGGCCGTTTGAATTTTTGGTATGCTCTTTGACTACTAGTTGGCCTTAGGATATATTTGTATTTTGTAGAGTCATAATTCGTTGTGGAGTCAGATCAACTTCCCCGTCGGTCCCGTCGGTTGTTACAGTTACCACCGAATTTCGGGTTCTTGCCTTCTAAAAGGCGTAGAGTTTGTAGAAGTGGTACACACACATCCACCTTTCAGACTTGTGGTTCCACAAGGATGAGTATTGAGTCTAGTCTTCAGAACATTGGGAGTTCTTTGATTCCCATACCCACTATAGTTAATGACACCCCTTCGACTCCTGCAACCGCTACAGTTACAATGTCGGAGGCTTATATTAGTACTATGGCTCGGTCTGTAGTTAATGCTTCATCTCTTGCCTCGAATCCTTTTGGGGGTTTCGATCACTCGCCGGGTTACAATGTCTAGTCCATCCATATGGATTCTAGTTCATTTTCTTATGGTATGCCTAACTTCACGTCGCAGTTTTCAACTGCCATCCCAGCTGCTGGCCCCAACGATAGCCTTGGACTTGGGGGCACTACACCTTATTACACTCCTTTTCCATTTGGTGGTTCTCATATCCCCCAAACAAATCCTAATTTAGGAAGTGTCCCTTTTCTTAACCTGGGTTTAATCCTTCTACAACTGGATGGAACAACCCAGCTGGCGGACAAGTTCCGCCTTACATCCCTATCCCCTCAGTGTCGATTCTGACCAATACTTTTGGCATGACAAATTCACTTCAATCCTCCGGATTCTCACCTGGAGGAGGTTAGTCTTACACTTTGGGAAACCCCCAACCCGGATCCAATCTGGTTGGGGGAAATTTTCAAAACCCTCAGCTCGGATCTAATCCGACCGGGGAAAATTTTCATAATCCTTATCAGAACATTCCTGCTGGAATGATGCCCAACCCATCTTATACGAATCAGCCCAGAGGAGGTCCTTATAATTCCGGATAGGGTTTTGGTCCTTACCAGAATTCTGGATGGAATGCAGTTCCTAATGCACAATCTTTCAAGGGAGGGTGGGGCCAGATGTCGCAACCCCGTCTCCCTTTTCTGGCCATGCTTAATTTGTCAGACTTGTCTAAGTTAATGAACGACTCGGTGAGTCATGATCCCACATGGCCCCCTATCCCCACCAAACTTCCGTGAGACATTCCAAAGTTTGAAGATAAGAATGGAGAGGATCCCGGTGATCATGTCACTACTTTTCACCTTTGGTGCTCATCGAATTCTCTGAACCATGATTCTATTAGATTATAATTATTCCAACACACTCTCATTGGAGTTGCGTCACAATGGTATATTGAGCTACCTAAGGGGACATACAGGTCATTCCATTAGTTGGTGCTACCCTTTCTCAACCGCTTTCAATTGCCCATTTGTTATGATGATGGCCTTGAACTTTTGTCGACTCTATGCCAATGTACCAACACTCACATCTCGAATCATATCCAAGAATGGCGTAGACGAAAGCGGTTGATTAAGACTCCTATACCCCCGACCTTTCTTCTAGAATGGTTTCTAAAGTCTTTGCACCCTCCTATATCGAAGGATGTTGCTACTTCCAGGGTCTTCAACGAGGAAGAAGCTATATTTAGAGCGTAACAACTCGATTTGATATACGCTCAGTATGGGATGTTATATCACCTTCTTCTGGATGCACTGTGGCCAAATCACGATCCTAGACAGAAGCTCGAACCTCATGCCGATGGAATTGTAGGGTCTTCCAATGTAAATTCTGTAGACTCGACAACGAAGTCTGCCTGAGGGTCAACTTCATCTGCATCCTCCAAACCCACCCAATCAGTGGATGTACATTCTGTGCAATTGTTGAAGAAACCAAATGGTGACCAGCAACCAGATGGGAATAAAAGGAAAGGTCGAAACACTCGTAAGGGTGGGAAGAATAAAAATAAACCTAAGGACAAAGACAATAATGGGAGATAGAATGATAATGCTGGAGAGGGCAAGAAAGAGAAACATAAGGTGAAGTTTCCTTGTAAACTTTGTACCGATGACCACCTTACACATTTATGGCCCAAACTCGTGGAGGCTACGGGGCTTTTAAATCTACCGCCCTCTGTGTTGACGAATCCAGTCCCACATAACTATCACTTAGCCTCGAGCTCTTTGAATGCCAGAAATGCGTCTGATGGAAGTCAAAACCCACCGTCTCAAGATGGTGACCATGTTTGTATCAATATGGTCGATGCAAAAATAGATATAGCTACCCGCTTTTGAGATTATAGCTCTTCAAAAGCTAGTACCAGTCTAGAAGCTCCTCCTCCCCCTCCAGAGATGAACTTACAGATTGAGAAACTAGAGCCACCGACTCTTATTCCGAAAGCATTACTTAAGCGCTCTACCCACAACCCTAATGCTAGAGCCGCCCAGAACTACTCTATTGTCGAGGATTTGGGCCAAACCCCTTGCGCGATGTCAGTTTTAGAGGTACTCTAGACGTGTCCATTACAGAGGAATGCTTTCTCTATGCCTTAGGAGCTCTAGAATCTAGTGGCTCAAAAATTATCAAGTTTGACGTCACGGATGTGAAGCCTCACTTACCCTACCATGTGGCTTTCCAAATCCACGTGGAGTATTCCAAGTATACTATCAAACGCGCAGTCTTTGATGAAGGTCTTGTCACTTGCGTGATGTCCCTGGTTTGTTGGAAAGCTCTCGGTTCTCCGACCCTTTCTAAGTCGTCGAACATGTTGACTGTATTCGACGATCATTCCTTCCACCCTCATGGTATTCTCCCCACCTTTCCGGTCTAGTTAGGTGGGAAGATGGTAGAGGTGGAGGTAGAGCTAGTTGATGCACCTCTCGATTATAACCTATTACTAGGTCACAATTGGACCTATTATATGGTCGTCGTTGTATCATCCGTCTTCTGTGTACTTTGTTTTCCTCATCAAAGGGAGATCGTGACTATCGACCAATTATCCTTTGCGTACTCTAGTCCTAACGCATCTATTGGATCGTCGATCCCTGTGATCGATGATTCTTAGCCAACAACTGAGAATATCAGTGTCGGAATGTATTCTTCCCTCATGGGTACTTCGACTTCTTGGCATCGATTCACCACGTTTACGCCATGTCTAGTAGGCCCGCTTCTGCAGGGAGGTCCATTTATTTCCGAACTTCCTATTTTAGTGATCCGTGGACCCTACCTTCTCCGACTTCGTCATGTGAAGGACAGTTTCATGCTGGCATGGCTATGCCACTATCGACAACGAAGATTGCGTATCAAGTTGTTCTGGACTCTTCCGCCGATCCTGATCCTGTTAGCACGCAGACGGACGAGGAGGATCCAGTTCTTAGGCCTATATGGGCCACCTCGTTATCTTGTTCGCATGATTGCCTAGATGAGACTTTGTCTTCGGACGAAGCCATCCTCAAAGCCATGAATGGTTCCTAAAGACCTCAGGATGACATGCATCATTGATCTTATTTTCTCCCAAGTCTTGAAAGAATCGAGCAAGATGACTTTCGGTCTACTCTGAGTGAGATAGTCGGTCACGTCGTAGTTCCACTTGATATGCACGATATTTATGCCAAAGGAAATATGGCGAGTATTTCTCCTACCGTCTCGATCAATATCTCTGATACCTCTAGCAAGTTTGAGAACATAAATATAGGTGCAGATTGTTCGCTAGAAGAAATTCTGATCTACACCGATCTCTTCAAATAATTTCGAGATGTATTTGCTTGGTCATACGAAGAGATGCCAGGGATCAACCCTTGGATTGTCGAAGATGAGATTAGAACTTACTCGGATGCTAAACTAGTTTGACAATGTCTTAGAGCTGTGAATCCTAGGAAGGCCCCTGGTATTAAGGCAAAGGTGGAGAAGCTGCTTAACGCTGGCTTCATCTACCCAGTTCCCTTGACCGAATGGGTATCCAATCATGTTCCTATAAATAAAAAGCAAGGAACCATCTGTGTGTGTATGGACTTTCGTGACCTAAACAAGGCTTGTCCTAAAGATAACTTCCCCACGCCTTTTATTGATCATATTCTCGATGAGTCTGCAGGAAGCAAAATATTTTCTTTTATGGACGGATTTTCAGGCTATAACCAAATCCAGATCAAACTTGAGGACCAACACAAGACGACATTTATATGTCCTTGGGGTACTTTTGCATATCGGAAAATGCCTTTCGGCCTTAAAAACACCGGAGCAACCTTCCAATGTGCCATGACTTTCGCTTTTCACGATCTCAAGCACATAGTCGAAGCCTACCTGGATGATCTTGCTGCTCACTCTCGCAAGAGAGTGGATCATGTTATACACCTTCAACTAGTTTTTGAAATATGTCGTTACTATAGAATCCAGTTAAACCCTCATAAATGCATCTTTTGCGTTAAGTCTAGTCGTCTCTTAGGGTTTTTAGTTTTCGAGACCAGGATCATGGTAGATCCTCTTAAGGTTGAGGCAATACTTCACTTTCCTCTCCCACACACAATTAGACAACTTAAAGGTTTACAGGGAAAAGCTAACTTTCTACATCGATTCAGAGTGAATTATGCCAATATTACTAAGGGTTTCATGCGCCTCTTGAAGAAGGACACCCCCTTTATCTAGGATGAGCAAGCCCAGGAGTCTTTCGATGCTTTGAAGAAAGCCTTGGTATCGGCCCCTTTGCTGAAATCTCCTGATTACAATAGAGATTACCTGCTGTATATTGCCGCGTCCGTAGAGACGATTGGTATGGTTATAGTTCAGGAGGATGATGAGATCCATGAGCATGTCATCTACTATCTTCGTCAAAATTTAGTCAGTCATGAGCTTAATTACTCTCACGTTGAAAAGCTAGCTTTGGCTACCATTCACGTAGTCCAACACTTACATCACTATAGATTACTTTGCAAGACTACCGTGGTTTCCGATGTCAATCTGTTTCAATACATCCTTACTAGATGTATCATCGAGGGAAAATATAATAAATGGATTGTCATCTTAGAATAATTTGATCTTGACTTCGCTTTGGCCAAGTCCAAGAAATCACTAGTTTTTGTAGAGTTAATATCCGATTTTCCACAATTAGACAAGGATGTTATCCATGTCGATTCGTTCGCAGATGAACACATTTTCCTTGTCTCGTCATCTGATCCCTGGTATGGAGACATTGTTTTATATCTTCAAACCTTGAAGTTCGCTCAACATCTCTCGCGAGATGATCGACGATGTGTTAGATACCAATCCAAAAAGTATACCATCGTCGATGACACTTTGTATCGCCAAGGAACAGATAATATCTTGTGTCATTTCTTAACTCACGAGGAAGTCGAGTTAGTCCTAAATGATTGCCACAAAGGGGCTTGTGGTGGTCACCTATCCGGGCTTGCAACAACCCTAAAAATCCCGCGAGCTGGTTATTTCTGGCCCACTATCTTTAAATATTATATCGAAGCGGTTAAGAAGTGTCACCCCTTCTAGGTGTTCACTCAAAAAATGCGCTCGCATCCATCCCCTCTTCACCCAGTCATCACCATTGGTCCCTTCACCAAGTGGGGGGTGGATTTCATCGATTGCAACCCAACTTCGGCTAGGGGGAATCAACACATTATCGTGGTCATCGACTACATTACTAAGTGGGTCGAGGCCATGCCTACTGTAAAATCTGATGGGAAGACTGCAACCTTCTTCCTATTCAACCAAATTATCGCCTGGTTCAGTATCCTGAGTGAGACTGTCACTGATCATGGCAATCACTTTTAGAATGAAATGATGGTAGAAATAACATCTAAGCTGGGGTTCAAACATGATCATTCATCCCCTTATTATCCCCAGGAAAATGGGCAAGTAGAGGTCATCAACAAGTCTCTCAAGATCATTTTGCAAAAAATTTTCAGTCGGAGCAATTCCAATTGGCACATCATGCTATATCCCGCGCTTTGGGCATACTGAACCTCGGTTAAGACTGCCACCGTTTTTTCCCCTTTTGAGTTAGTGCACAATGTGGAGTCGATCCTTTCTGTTGAATGAAAAATCCCTTCTTTGAAGTTGGCATTCGAGCTCCTACCTGACACTTCAGATTTAGAGCGACGCCTTGTGCACCTAGAGAGTCTTGACGAGCAACGTCGAGACACCTTTACGACTATCGAGGCAAACAAGAAACGTGTCAAGGTTTAGTACGACAAGTATGTTTGTCCCCGGTTGTATGCTGAGGGTGACTTGGTTCTCTTATATGACCAAGCCAAAGAACCACTAGGGGAAGACAAGTTTAAACCCATGTGGCACGGTCCTTACATCGTGCGATGTGTCCTAGAAAAAGGATCCTACGAATTAGAAAATTATGAAGGGAAAAGTTGGCCGAGCCCAGAAATGGCTCTACCTAAAAAGGTACTATGCTTGAGCCCTAGGCTTGGGAAGAACTCTTTGTATACTAATGTAAATTTAGTGTATATATGTCTCTTTTCTCTTTTTATTTTGTCTTTAGCTTACTTATCGAGTTTTCCCTTTCTTGGAAGATATCAATGGAGTCTTTGGTCTACCTAGGATTCGTAGACGGAGACAGTCGTCATACACAGAACTTGTCTTCTGCCACTTGGGTGGTTTACTCACCTAAGGGTCTATTGGTGCCTTCAGGTGGTGCATGCCTAGGGCCATCCATGAATAATGTGGCCGAATATAGCGCCGTCATATAACTTTTGCGCGATGATATCTCACATGGAATTCGCTCTTTATAAGTTCGTCTGGATTCCTAGTTAGTAGTATGTCAGTTGAATGGCCGTTACCGCGTGCGTGATCCTACTTTACTCCGTTGATTCCTACGGGTACGTATTTTAGAACGACAATTTGATTTTATTACATATTACCACATTCCTAGGAGTTCTAATCATGTATCCGATGCCTATGCTAACTACATTTTAGATTGGCATTTGTCACATTAATAAAGCAAAAAAAACCATTAAATCAATGTACACATTGTAAGATATAAGTAAAGCTAAAGATCCTTTTTTATATATTTCAAAATATGGTGTTTATATTACAAAATTGGGGCTAAAACCCTCAATACACATATACAACCGGTATACATATCCCAAAAAATTTATGCTTGTGACGCCAGATGTGTGTCATGGTAGCAAACCATGACGTTTGTGAGATGCTACAAGAGTTGTACCCATGCTCTAGGTACACCAACAACCTGTCGCTGCATGGCTTCAGGTAGATCCTATACCTAAACCGTATGAATCATTTGTGTCAAATGAGACAGGTTTCCCTACACGTTTTGAAGGACCCTCTCCACTTCTCCTCCCGCTACCTCATCTCCCCGGTTCCTCCGTGTATGTTGTAGGAATCCCTCTGGCCGTCGCGGACCCACGTCTGCGATTACACAAGTGTCTAGTTAATACTCAAACACCATCCCAAAAATATTTTGTTCCTTAAATACAAAAATACAAAAAAAATGAAATATTTTTTACCTATGTCACCGTAGGTGTCCCCTGGTGGAAGTGGCATATCAAGATCTCCTCGGAAATCAATCCCCGCATAGGGATAGTCGTCCAACGCAATGATTTGCCACCGCCACTAGAAGAAAAAATCATCATTGTAGGGTGTGGTCACCCTACCTCCCCCCTGCCGTCTCATGACCTTGATCCATTGTACCATGGCTGGATCACGTGGTCCTCTAGGAAGAACTTCCACTCTAGGTCCCAGACCTGGAACCCACTCAAAAAAGAAGCTGCAAAGAATAGAGGCAAACCCGAAGTTTCGCTTACACCCTTGTTTGCACTCTGTCAACCGACCTTTCATATTGGTTAGAAGTGAGGTACACCAGTTGTAGACAGTGGGTCTAACACACTCTACTGCGTAAAACATCAACGTTCTCGATGCTTGATGCAACGAGGCCAAACCTATGATCCTGGTAAGCACAAACACTGTGATATTCAAACTAAGATTACTTATTGCCCAGATGGGTACTTGACTTCCCACCTTGGGAGTCCCTGCTATATAGTGGGTATCGATATACTCTTCGATCTTCATCCCATTCCCTGCTCCACATGAATTGAGGTTCACAACCTCCCCTCGACACGATAGACCAGTCAAGAAGTATATGTCCTCTACTTCAATCCTCAATGGTTGTCCATCGAGGATAAATCTTTCGCTATCAGGGTCCCAGTAACCCACCAACATCTCCAATAACCTCACTTGGGCCCTCATTCCTTTAAGAGCCAAAAACTTGTACAAACCACATCTTTTTAGAGCCTCTCGAGCCACCAGATCTCATTCAATGCCTGCATCTACCTCCTCATACTCCCTCTCTCTCCATTCTATGACCATCCTGCAAATACAAATCATTATTTTTGAGTTAAACACCCTTTTTTGGCCATTTCCATACCTATACGTGACCTTCTTTGCACACAGTCACGTGTAGGGATTGATACACGCTCCCTGTGGTTCACACAAGGGCGTATACCTCGTCGTACACGCGACCTTAAAAAAGGAGACCTACGTACATCGAAAATCCTAATTTACGCCCTCAAAAACTAAAAAATTGGAACCTAATTAAAAATGTAATCAACTGAATTTGAAGAGGATGAGATGAAGAGTTACCTGATCCAGATGGTTCGTGATTTCGTTACTCGTTGCTCCCACAATCACCGTTTGAATCTTGGAGGTATTTTTGGTCCAAATTGCACTATTTGGGTAAAAATCAAAATGATACAGTAATTTTTGATTTTATTACTGTTTATAAGCTATTTTTACCCACTTTATATAGTTTCATGCTATTTTTTAAACTAATGGACTAATTCAAATGTGGTTTTGAGCCGGGTTGTTGTAGTTTTGACTCAGTTTTCTTGTGGATTTCAATGTCATGATTGGTCATTCGTCACCTCGGGCAGGTATTTTCATAACCTAGCATATAGAATAGGTATCCAGTCCATCGTGCATTTTTGCATTATCCTTCAACTACTGCCTTTTTTACGCCTTAGGTACTAACCCATGTGTTGCGACACAAAACCTTCCGTCTGTTATAAGTAGTGTTGCTAATAAATGGTAGAGACTTACCAAACATGCATGTCCTAGTTACATCCCCTTTGTCATTTGGTGCCCATGTCGAGTTTTTCCTTAGGACCGGGAGTCCATTATAACTTGATACATGACTTTATAATGAGCCTAATTTTTCATTCATGCACATGCGACCTTATTCCCCACGGACTCTCAAAAACGAGTCTTAGTTAAGCTCTTTTCTGACTCATCTAAAAACCGAAACTATTTTCGAGTGATTTGTCCCTTTCACACTCGTTAAACTGGATTTGAAAGGTCACGAGTCTTAGTTAAGCTCTTTTCCGACTAGTTATCAAAAATGGAAAAGATTGCCGAGTGAACTTGTCTTTTTCACACTCGTAAATTGGATTTGAAAGATGTCTATTTGGCACAAGTTTACCCCTTTTTTCACACCAAGTAGACTACAAGACATAAAAAAGGATATTTTTTGGCGTTAAGTTGTGATTGCATCTCATGCCCTCGCTTGTAGTATTGAGCCTTTAGTCGGTTCTCACTTTGCGTTATAAATCGTTGCCTAAGCCATTTTGCATCCTTAACCAAGCAGAGTCTTGTTTATATCCTTCACAATTTGACACCCTATACCCTGGAGGAAACATCACCACGAGTGTCCATCTCCCGCATGAATTTCCTTGCATTAAGCATAGGTATATTCCACTGCTGGAACTAGTTTTGCTTACTTGCGACACTCATTTCCTCCTCTGTATCATAGCATTCATTTGTTATGAAAAAACAAAAATATACGGGTGGGAAGGGAGTACTATATTATAATTGGCAGCAGTCATGTCTCCTTTGAACAGAGCGCAAAATTATTGAGTCCTTGTGTCATCATAATTTTGGGTTTTAGCATGGCCTTAGGAAGCTGATCTCGTTACAAAGTTTTCTCTACCGACTGGTTACTCTTCCAGTCCCTATAGAGAACGTTATTGATGCCTCTTGCATCTAATAGTCACATCATTGAGTCTATGCTATCGGAGTCCACCACATGTCTCATGCTCTTGTTCAAAGGAAGTCTCACAACCTGCGTCGGCCACTCCTCAATAATCTTGACTTTGCATGTCGGCCATACCCTCAGTTTGTCTCATAATCACATGATACTATGGTCTTATCACGCACCTTGGCCCTACTTCCATCATCGATAGGTCACCTTGAACCCAACAATCGACATTTCATCATTGGTCATTGAATGAGTGGTTTCCCTTGTGTTTGACGACAAGACATCTATTCACACTTTGGGATTCGTGCAGTGTATTGGATGCCATTAGCCTTATTGATGGTTTCCTCGCCTCTGTCAATAGTTTTCATCATTGGCCGCTATTCAGAGGGTCTTTTTCGTGTACCTATTTCATTTGATACACACGCAAGACGCATAGGGTCGTTGGTTCCTGAACATGTTCTTCATCCGATTTCCACCAAATCATGAAGCTCCTACTTTGTTCCTCATGCTAACTGATGAGAGATGCCTTAATGCTCTCCTTTCAATGGGTCTCTCTCCATCAACTTCAACTCATCTATTCTGGATACACGACCTAGATTTTTATGGGTACCTTGAGGCTTACAGTCATTAGTGGCAGGCTCTCTCACCATTGATAGATGGGAATACATCAATGTCTCATGATCAATGGATTTCTCAAGTGTTCGACACTGACTCCTTTATTCACACTTGTAGGAATGTACTCGATGCCTTGATACCTACTTTCATTATTGGTAGGTTGTCTCGCGTTTGTTAACGATATACCTTAATGACCAATAATCAATTATGTTCGAACTCAACTCCTTTATTCACATGATGTAGACTTGCACCCTTGGTGGATAGTGTAGAAGACTTGAAGACATCACTATGTGGCCGCAACTTTCCTAAGCTGTTGTTTCCCTTTCATTGGACCAACGCATGTTCGACTTTAGTGATCATGGGAGATCAGATTGTACTCCGTGGTATACAAATATCTTCATATTGATTTTGAGACTGGTTTCACTCGGCCTTGTTCGTGACTATGATAACCTTTGGCATATAACCGCAATTGTGTCTACCTATTCACGACCACAGACACTTATTTGGTATATTTTCCGCATGGATCTACATTGTATTCTTGGCATCCATGTATGCAAAGTCAATACAGAATGTAATGATCAATTGAGTTCATCCATTTGGTTCTCTACCACTCCACTCCTGGGTTATTTATAATGTATTTCGGCCATCGCAGATACTCCTCTGATCTCACACATTAGGGGGCATCTATTATAGCAAGATTTGCCTCACCATTTCTATMTTCCACATAGGGCCTTTTTCCATTTCGCTATRCAGACTTATCATCCCTTTTTTGACAAATCCAGAGCTAAAAATAAACATTTTTCCACATATACCCACCCTATCARCTATACAACAAGAGTATACGCAGGCTACTCCACTATAACCCGTGTACATCAGGATTTGTGCCAAAAAATACAAAAATGGAGTTGGGTTTCCATGTCACGACAGGAGATCTCTGATCCTTGRYCTTCCATATACTGGAAACATTCYGACTTGGCCCTTCAGTTGCATTTTGAAGGCAKCTATAAGAGYAGAATTTCGAGCTATGGAAAAGAGGAGAAAATATTCAACTTTGAGAGAAAAGTTACTTTGGAGAAATTACTTCATATTGAGTTTGCATCCCTGTTTCCCTCAAGTTTGAACATAGTGTTCAACCCCCAAGCTCTTTCCCTATTGTTGAGAGAACCTCACTGTCTCTCTCTTTTGAGCTTGCCTTTGGTGGAGGATTGATATGGTGGATACCCAGTTGGAAGGAACTTGGTTCCTTGGTTTCGAACCGTGCCGACACGAAATTCTGTAATGTTGACACTTCTGTTGATCAATTATTAATAGAAATACTCCTTTCCTGTCCTATTGGTATCGTGAATATATATGATTATTATCCATGGGCACGTTTGTAATGTTTATTAATGGATTATGCTATCTGATGTGCTAACCCCTTTTCATTACCACTATATACTCATTTTGCATGTTCGTTGAGAACTTATTGCAGGTACAAAGCTTTGGGTCGAAGTGCTCAATGGTGGAACATCATCAAACACTGGATCGAGGTAGGCCTCTTTCTTATCTTGTGCATTAGTTTATATAGCATAAAATCGAATTGAGTTGATTTCTACAGTCATACCCATTTGTTGTGGTTTACCCTTGGCCATAGAGAGTTTTTCCCTTGTAACATCTGGTCTTGTGAAAACCATCACATACATCAAGCTACCAACTCCTGATGAATAAGAGACCTTGGACATGTATTCTATCTCCTCTTGTGTCTTGGGAAACATTTCCTTAGTTAATTTTAATTGGCTAGCCAAAGGTGTACTAACTAGTTTTGCATTCTGCATTCTAAACCTCTCCAACACCTTGTCTATGTACTCACCCCGAGACAATGTCAATTTACAATTTTTCATGTCTCTTGTTATTCTCATACCAAGGATTTTCTTTGCAGCACCCAAATCCTTCATCACAAATGAACTAGCTAATTCCTTCTTGAACACATTTATATCCTGCATATTAGACCCTGCAACAAGCATGCCATCTACATACAATAGCAAGATAATATAGCTTCCATTTTTTATCCTTTTAAAATAAACACAGTGATTATAATGACATCTACTATAACCTTATTATGTCATAAACTTGTCAAACTTCAAATACCACTACCTTGGAGATTGCTTTAGGACATACAAGCTCTTCTTCAA
>ML815457.1:51658-69718 GCA_009831015.1 Picea engelmannii | reverse complement strand
GTGAAATGGAAGTAATTGTGAAGGTTTTAGTGAATTAATGGAGTGAGAATAGGGACTATTTTGAAATCCTACACCCCCTCTCAGTAATCCAACATCTTCTACTGCCACAAGACTTAAAATAGTCCTAATTGAAGTTATCTTAACAACACGAGAAAATATTTCATCAAAATCTATACCTTTCTTTTGTGCAAACCCCTTTACAACAAGTCTAGCCTTGTGTTGCTTTTTCCTCCATCTTCTTCCTTCAACCTATAAACCCATTTATTTTGCAATGCTCTTTTTCCTACAGGCAACTAAACCATGTCCCAAGTCTGTTTATTTACCAAGGAATCCATTTCCTCTTTCATGCCTTGCTCCTACTTTTTAGTGTCTACCTGCATTGCCTCTTCATAACATTCTGGTTCACTAGAATTAGTCAAAAATAAATAATACAATGAAGGAGAGTATCATTTAGGGGGTTTACTTACCCTGGTAGATATTATAACATCACTTGCAGAAGTTTGAGGTACATACTTCTCCCGTTGTTGTACATTTTGATTTTCTGGTACCTTTGGAATTTCTTTTTCAGTGATCTCATCAAGTACTGTATATTCTGATTTTTCTTTTTCTTGTATCTTTCCCTGCAATTTATCTTTGTACATGACCTTCTCATTGAATATGACATATCTACTCCTAATGATTTTGTGATTTTCATAACCCCATAAGCGATAACCAAAATCATTAATACCGTATCTAATAAAGGTACACTTCTTGGATTTTGCCTCAAGCTTTGTTCTATTTTCTTTATCAATATGGACAAATGCTTCACAATTCAAAGTCTTAAAAAACGAATAGTTTACCTTCTTACTTGTCCATGCCTCCTCTAGAATTCCACCATCCAAAGAGCTTGAAGGTCCTCTATTTATTAAGTAAACAACAAAATCTATAACATATGCCTAAAACTGTAAGGGAAACCCAAAATGCAATCTCATACTCCTTGCACGCTCCATGATTGTCCTGTTCATCCTTTCTGACACACCATTTTCTTGTGGTGTTCCTAGAACTATCTTCTCTCTACGAATGCCATGGTATGAACTGTAATCCTCAAACTCCTTGCTGTAATATTCATCTCCATTGTATGATCTGAGACACTTCAACCTTTTTCCTATCTCATTCTCAAGCAAAGATTTCCATTTCTTAATAGTATCAAAAACATTAGATTTTTGTCGAATGCAATAAACCCAAGTTTTTCTAGTTGCATCATCAATAAAAGTAACAAAATAACGAGAGCCACCAAGAGGTGATACATGAGCTGGTACTCATACATATGTATGCACAAGCTCTAATCTTTCACTCTTCTTTTCTTTTCCGACTCTGAGAAATTTGACTCTCTTCTGTTTTCCATAAACACAATGCTCACAGAAATCCAAATCAATTTCTTTAAGATCTCTCAAAAAAATTATTTTGTGAAGTATTTGCATCCTATTCTCACTCATGTGTCCAAGCCTATGATGCCACAGTGTTTTATCCACTCTTGTAGAAGCTAAAGAGATACAAGAATCAATATTACCAGTACATAAATACAATGTACCTACCTTCTCTCATTTTTCTATCACCAATGATCCTTTGGTGACCTTCCATGCCTTATATATAATTATAGATATACAACCTTGACTTGCCAACTAGCTTGTTGAAATTAGATTTTTCCTTAGATCTGGGACATGTATTACCTCTTTCAACAATCATTGGTTTCCATTCCTTCGCTTTATTTTTACCTTTCCCATTCCAACAATTTTGGATGGTGCATCATCACCCAAATGAACCTGTCCAAAATCACCTTGAACATAATCTAGAAAATGTTTCCTATGGGGTGTGGCATGAAATGAAGCCCCCGAATATACTTCCCAAGACTCATAAATATTATCTATGGAAAGAATCAAGGCATCTTGTAACACATCACCTGTTACATTTGCTTCCTGATTTTTCTCTTGTTGTCCATCTCTTTGTTTCTTTGGAGTTTTGCAGTCTTTCTTTAGATGTTCTTTCTTCCCACAATTCCAACACTCTATCTTTCCCAGTCTGGATTTAGATCTTCCCTTCCTAGAATTTCCACAGTTCCTTGATCCCTTTCCTCTATCCTTTTGTCTTTCCTTGTTTTCCATGTTTAACGCATTACCTAATGTCTCACCTATGCTTTTCTGTCGCATTTCCTCGCTAAGGATACCACCACCAACATCATCAAATTTTAAAGTGTTTGAACTAGAGACATAGTTACTTACAACCATGACCAAGCCGTTCCAACTTTCTGGTAATGAGCACAATATTAGAAGATCCCTTACCTCATCATCAAAGTCCACTTTTACAGAACTTAGTTGATTAGTAAGCGTATTAAATTCATTTAAATGATCTGCAACAAACCCACCTTCTAATATCTTCATATTAAATAATCTCTTCATTAGAAATACCTTATTGGATGCCGAAGGTTTTTCATACAGTTTATCTAATGCGTCCATCAACTCCTTCATTTTCTTTTCTTTCAAAATATTGAATTCCACTGATGCTGCTAGGCTCAGCCGTATCGTTCCTAGTGCCTTTCTGTCAAAAACCTCCCATTCTTCGTCCTTCATGGCCATTAGATTTTTTTATATTCCACCCAATGGTAGGAATAGATCCTTCTAATATAAATAATCTTCCATAATTGGTAGTTTTGGCCGTTAAATTTCTCGACCCTAAACTTTCCATCTTCCACCATTGCTCCCACTCTAACCAGGAACCCTCTTTTCCTACGAGTTACCTTTCACTCTGATACCATTTGTTAGAAAAATATGATCACGAAGAAATAAAATAAAACAAATGTGGAAATAAAACATAGAATATACACAATACAATAGAGACACATATATACGTGGTTCACCCAGTGTGGGATACATCCACCAGAGAAATTTCATGGTCCTTCCTTTTTATTATCCAACAAAATGAAGGGATACAACCTACAACACACCCATTGTAACTTCCTCTTATTTCTCTCACAGTCTCCTCTCTCATAATATAATATTTGCGACAATCCATAATTGCAGTATGATTCCCTCACAAAAGAGGGTTTCCTTCTAGGGAAAAACACCCTAACATAACTTATGTCATCAGATCTGCGACCTTATAACAAACGATCCATATTTACTATGAAATTATGATATACATTTACAAGGCAATTTTTCCTTCGGGGGACTATTCGCCCCCGGATCCCACAGGGGGGGAAAGCCCCCCTTGCAACCCCCCCGCGTGGAGGGGTGTACAGTCTTCATGGGGTATAGACATGACTGAAAATAAAGACCTATGAATCAGGAAGATAATTAGGCTCCACAACCAATAGGAAAAATTTCAACAATGGTTTATCATGAATTATGTTGAGATTGCAAAAAGTTTTATGCGCATCTTGAAAAAGGGTGTGTGATTCATGGGAAGACCAATATCACCACTCTTTTGATGATTTGAAGAAATCTCTCTTATCATCCCCATTACTAAGTCCTCCAAACTACAATAAATATGTATTGCTATATCTCACTGTATCCAAACCCACCATTGATATGGTGTTGATCTAAGAAGGCAACTCATATCAAGAAAATGTAGTTTACTATCTAAGTAAGGGTCTCGTTGGCTGATAATTACATTATTCCCATGTTGAGAAGTTGGTGATGGCAGTAGTTCACACTATCTAACAACACAAGCATTACATTCTCCTTTGGAAAATAACTATTCAAGCATAATCTAACCCAATGCAACATATCTTGACCAGACAAATCATCAGGGACAACTATTCAAAATGAATAGTCATAATATATGAGTTTGATTTGGAGTTTTATACTTCTAAATCTAAGAAGTCCTTAGCCTTCACCAAGATGATGTTTGAGCTTCCCTGAGACATTGAGGAACTAGTGGTGAATGAATCCTTTCCAGATGAATGCTTATTCCTTATTGACTCTTCTGATCCCCGATATGGTGATGTCCTTGTATATCTTCAACCTAGATGTGTTTTATCTCACTTATCTCATGATGAACATCGGTGTATTCACCACCAAGATAAGAGTTATCTCATCATTGATGACACTCTTTATTGTTAGGGGAGTTAGGGTTTATGTAGACTTAATTTTGCATCGATTTCTAGTTCATGAGGAATTTGAGAGGGTTTTGAATGATTACCATGCTGGAGCAAGTGGTGGTCATTTTTTTGGATGGCCACAACCCAAAAAATTCTACATGCAAGATACTTCTAGTCGTCAATTTTCAAAGACTCCATCCAAGTGGTTAGGAAGTGTTATCCTTGCAAAATATTCACTAAGAAAATGCACATTCACCCTAATCCTCTACACCCTGTCACTACTATTAGCCCCTGCACTAAGTGGGTGGTATATTTTATGGCATGTAAGCTTTCTTCGACTAATGGTCACAATTACATCATTGTGGATGTTGACTACTTCACATAATGGGCCAAAGCTATGTTAACATCTTCAAACAATGGTGCTACATCAATCCTTTTCATGTTCAACCATATTATCACTAGGCTTGGCATGCCATAGACAATTGTCACTAATCATGGGTCTCATTTTCAAAATAAGATGATGATTGAATTAGCTGCCAAGTTGGTTTTTTGGTAATAGAATTGATCACATTACTATCCTTAGTCCAACAGTCAAGTTGAAGCTATCAACAAGGCTTCGAAAATGATGATATAGAGGATGGTTAGTAAAAAACAAACAAACTAGCATCTCATGATTTTTCCTTCTTTATGGGCACATTGAATATCCATTAAAACTACCACTCGTTTCACACCTTTCCAACTTATAGATGGAGTGGAGGCAGTACTCCTGATTGAATGCAAGATCCCTTCTTTGAAACCGATTGTAGAACTTTTTCCCAATATATTTGTCAAGGAAGAACATCTCATGTATTTGGCATGTCTTAGAGAACACCATTGATAAGTTGTTCTTGCAAATTAGACTCATAATAAAAACACTAAAGCTCAATATGAAAAAAATGTTCATCCTCAAGTCATTTATAAAGGAAACTTGGTTTTGGTTTATGAACAAGATCATGATAAGTTAAGGGATAGGAAATTCAAACCTCTATGGCATGGACCTTACATTATGAGGTGCATGCTACAAAAGGGTGCCCATGAGTTAGTGGGTTATGAAGGGACTCCTTTGCAAGAGCCTCACAATGGGCTCTATATGAAAAAGTACTATGTGTAGGCAACAATACTGCATGATTCTTTTGTAACATGTTGTATATTAATAATTTTACTTTAGTGACTTTATTTTTGTACATTGGTTTTCAATTAAAATGATTATCATGCTTGGTGCTTCATTCACAGATGTCATCGATGACACCAGTCTATGTAGGCTTCACAAATGGCGCTAGCCATAACACTTGGAACATTGCTTCCATCGCTTGGGTGATTTTTTATTCCACTGATTAGCTTATGAGTTTAGGAGGCACATGCCTCAGTTCCGTGACCAATAATGTTGCAGAGTGCAACACAATCATCAAGCTTCTTTTTGAAGCATTTCTCTTGGTCTTCACAAGCTAGTTGTTAATTTGGATTCACAATTGGTGGTATCATGGTTGAATAATTTCCATTATGTCATAAATCCTATGCTTCTTAGGAAGTATTTAAGGGTGTGACTTCTTGAATCTCATTTTGAGTCCATCACTTATATTCATTTCCTAAGAAGTTTAAATACATTGGTTGATTCATTAGCTAAATATGTACTTGATTGACATTTGTTACATTAATCCACCAATAGAAGCATGGATGTACAATATGCATGGATGCTAAATACACATTATTTAACTCACAAGTGAAACCAAAACCTCATGTGTGTGTGTAAAAGTTGCAACGTCATCTCCAAAAAATATGCAATGTACAAAATCAAGCTATACAACCCTTGATGATACAGTCACAACAAAAATCCCATAAGGTTTATAATCACGAGTGATAAATAAGAGTGGCCCCAGGGTTACTCCTTGGGAGTTGGCGCACATGTCTCATGATAACACATTATGGCATTGGGCACTCACCTTAGTGGTTGAACAAATGGTCATGGTACTCCCACCACATGTCATTGCAATTGTCTAGGTACATCATCCACCCACATCATGGGTAGTCCCATGGAAAGTCCCTCTAGGTTCCTCCACACCTCACGAAGGTCTTGAACAACATTGACATTCTCCTCCTCATCATTCGATTGCTCCTCCTATCTATATTTGTGGTGGGTCGGGGTACCACTGATAGCCACATTGGACCTACATCCGTGTCAAGATTGAGAATGTTAATAACATTGCATACAAAAAAAACACAATATTTTCAAAAACTCCTAAACATTCATAAAAATGAAAAAAAAATGTTCTTATTACTAATAGGACCCCACTAGGATTTGGGGGAAACACAAGCTTAGGATCTTGCCAAATTTTTTTCTTGACATATGGACAGTCCTCAATCACTATAATTTTCTCATCCCTCTAGTCAAATAAGTTCTGAACAAATGTACTCATGGGAAAACCACCTCCAAGGTGGGCCATGAGGTCTATCCACTTTCACATCTTTCACTCTATAGGTCTAGTCAGGAGAGTCAACACTTGTGGACACATCATTGACACTCTATCAAGAAAGAAAGAGCACAAAATTGAGCCATAAGCATATTGCTTTTGTTTTCATGTCCTGCATTTTGTTAGTTAGTCCCTCATGTTTACCACAAGTATGGAATGCCAATTGTATACTATAGGATGTAGACACTCTAATAAATAATGCATGTGGGAATGAAAATACATATGTTTTGTAGTCGACCTTACTACCCAAGTGATAGTGAATAAAATGGTCCTCAGGGACAACTCATACACATCTTTGATCTGCAATTGATTCCTACTTTTTTAGTCTCCTAGTCTACAATGTGCCAGAATATAGTCACCGACTATGTGTGTAGAATTGCCTCTACCCCCTCCTTTGAGGAATACCAAATCTCCTTGCTAGGATAAGCTTGTTAGGAAATAGATATCCTTGAAATATAAATGGAAAATCTCATGCCCCACTTGGAAGAACTGATCCTATGGATCCAAAAAGTTGAATAGCCTCTGTAATAATATGCCCTGACTACACATGTTTTTACTTTTGAATAATTTCATAAGCCCATAATCATGTAATGCATAAAGTGTCCATTGGTATTGTAGTGCAACTACATTTACACCCTCATTCTCTCTTTCCTTCCACTTGATCATCTTGTCTGATCCGACAAAATTCAAAGGGTAAAACCATATCAATTTTAGTGACGAGTTCTTTCTTTTTCTCTATTTTAAAGGCTCAATTGTGCGTTTTCTTGGGAATGGGTGTGATTGACTATTCATTTATTGTCCAATAGTCCTATCTAGGGCTATTTGGACATGACTATTAGGTGTTGAACCCGCGACTGTGCATTCGCAAGTCAAGTGGGGTTTGACATCCAATCAAAATCAACAAAATGAAACATATAATAGATAGAAATTAAGAGCATGGGATGAGGGCCCACATGGTGTGAAAAAACCATAAATCCACCTATTGAATCTCTCAAAATTTGCACCAAAATTTTTGGGGGTAAATAGTTTTTTAACCACAAGGTAAAATGGTAACAAATGACTTCCTTTTCCTCATTTAAATAAATTTTTATGCCATTTTTGGTCTAAAAACACCATTTTGCGATTTTTTCATGCCAAAAACTATTTCCATCTTCCGTTTCATACTTAAAATTGATGTAGGATATTATATCATTGTTTAACCACTAAATTAGGTGTTTTTGGCATTTTTTTCATGACTGCGAAGACATTATTTTGGTGTTCTTATTCATTGATTTTCTAAACTTTTAAGGTAAATGTTTCAAACTTCCATATAGTGATAGGTTTTCCAATTGCATCTTGAATTGTTAACCTGAAATTATGTTGACACTATGCATTAGGGTCAATCTCATTAAGTTGTAGCATTCCCTCTCTGCTACAAGGTCACAACTTGTTTGGTAGTGCCTACCCTTCATCTACTAGTCTAGTTGTACTATTTTTTCCATTTGGAACCCATGTTGAGTTTCCTTTGTAGGATTGAGAGCCCTCTTAGTTCTATTGTGACTTGGAATTTGAAATAACATGTTTCTTCCTCATTTGTTTCTATCCATTTCATGGCAGGTTCCCATTAACTTTGTTGATTTACTTTTGCATTTGTCTATTGTTTCTTTTGCATTTGTGCATACGAATCCACTACCATTTGCTTCCTTATGATTATTTCCATTGCAATCACTTTTGGCATTCAACATATGCAACAATTGCCTCTATTTTTCAAACTTTATCCCTCGAGAAGACATATTTATGAGTGTACACAACTTGCCTAGCTTCAGTTTTGCATTTGTTTTGCATAGGTCTATTTTGTGTTCTTGGAATGTAGTTGCACACCCTCGATACACTTAACTTATCCACTGAATTATAACATACTTTTATTCTTTTTCATGTGCTGAAAAACATGAAAAGACAAAAACATAAAAAAATTCACAAAAAAGGTGGGGGATATATATATATATATATATATATATATATATATTTTTATCTTTGTTATTGATTCAGTTGAAGTGGAAACCATCAACATTTATCACCCTTGAACATAACACCTATTTATGTCAGTCTCTTATAGTTGGGATTTAGTATTGACTTAGGATTTGTACCATGATTATGATTTTTTACTCTAATTGGTCATTCTTCTAATTCTCATGGACAATGCTTCGGTGCCTCTTGTGTTTTAGATTTATATCATTGGTTCTTTTAGCGTTAATCGTTGCCCAAGTCTTCATTGTGTCATGTTATTATTCAAGGGAAGTGTTAACCTAAGTCAACCTTTCTATGACTATTTTGACCATTTATGTTAGCCTTATGATGTAGTAGCATCTCAGTCATCCCGGGGATGACACGACGAAGGTAGTTACAAGGATGTGATAGAGCTATTACAAAAATGATTGGTTGTTGTAGGATGTCAATGAGACAGACTGTTGGGAGTAATAACAAGGGTGTAGATCGATTGAATGCTACATAGTTGCAACATTGGGGAAACTGGGAGAGATGTTATAGAATGGATGAGTATGTGGAACGATTATGTTGCAGAAGGTGAGATGTTACAACAATGATTGATTGTTTCATAATGTGAATGAGACAGACTGTTGGGAGTAACAACATGGGTGCAAACCAATTGAATGCTACATAATTGCAACATTGGGGAATCTGGGAGCGTTCCTATAGAATGGATGAGTGTGTGGATCGATTATGTTGGAGAAGGCGAGCTCTTACAACAATGATTGGTTGTCACAAGTTTTGAATGGATGCAATGCAGGGAGTAAAAACATTACTACTTATCATAATAATGTTGTAGAGTTGCAATAGTGGGAAGTTGGTAACGCTGCTATAGAATGGAAAAGTGCGTGGATAGTTACACTATAGAGGACAACTGTTATAGAAGTAGTTGTAGACATTACGAATCAGGAGGGGAGCATTGTTGGACTAAATCTGGAAGGATGTGCAATAATATGAAGATTCATTGCGGAAAGGACAAGATATAAGTTAGAAGGTGAAAGGGTTGAAAAGCGCTAGGGAAACTAAAGCAAATAGTTTCTGGATGAATAAAACATAGCATCAAGATATGGATGAGGATCTTGCAGAACTGAGAGGAGGAGAGATCGTGCGATAGGAGAGATAAGTGTTTGAGGTTTCCATGGCCTCTGGGCTAGCAACCGAACAAAGATTGTAAGCTCAGATTTGACCATTGAGCCATTGTATTATAACTTGTATGATGAATAAAAGAGTTGATAATTTATAGATTTAATCTCTCTGTGTGTAGGATGTTATGTTGTTTGCATATTTGATGAATTCACTTTCCTTTCTTGGATAATTATATACCTGTGAGTGATTCCTATGCCAGTAAAGAGCAATTCTTTATGATATGGTTGTGCAGGTGGCACATGTCTGTGGAATGTTACGTTGGAAATTGTGGTCTCCCATGGGAAGGATGAGTGATTTGGTTCTACTAGCATTGAGGACCATTCTATCTGATCATAGAAGATGCGAATAGAATTTGTTATCCTGAGTGTGGGTTACATGTTGCAACAAGAGATTTTCCACATCAGAGACGTGCTGTAAAAGGAGACAGATCTTTGACAGAGATGTGTTGCAGCAAAGGAGACATGTTACAACTGAGATGAGTTGTAGCATGGGTGTGTTACCACCAAAGAAAGGTGTCCAACAATGTATTGTAGCACTAGGTGCATGCATGTTGCAACAATATATGTATTGCAGGATAGGGCGATTTGCAGCCGAGGACATGTAGTTGGATATGTGTTGCAGTAGGGGACTGTAATATAATGTGTGTTGCGGCATAATGTAAGTGTAGCGTGAGGATGATTGAGTCGTAGAAAAAGGATTTGTCATAACAGAGATCGATGTGAGAGATGTGTTGCAACATAAGGATGCGTGTTGCACCCGTAGGTGTAAATGAGTTGCAACAAAATATTTGTTGAAGCGAAGGTAGGTTGTAAGGGACATGTTACAATTGAAGGTGAGTTGAAGCAAAAAACAAGTTGCAACAGATGACGTGTTACAACAGAAGGAAAGTTACAACAAACAACAAGTTACAACAGAAGATGAGTTACAACAAGTGAATATGCAACAAACTAGTGATTCTGTAACATATGTTGTGGTGTTGTAGGGAAACAAACCTAGATACATGGGAGAAGAGGTACAACCCTAGGGGTTTGTGTTATCATCAGCTGAAAAGAAGGAAAATGTAGCAGTAAGGAATAAGTATTTTGTCCACGGTGATTCCTATTACGTACACACATGAAGAAATTTTCCGCTGCGAACATACTCTGATGGCAAGGGGGTTTCCCTCTACATCAAGTGGTATCATAGTTGGTTCAAATATGGGATTAAATAATGTGATAAATATATCAGAGCATGGTTTATCTCCCGGATGGAAGAAAATTCAAAGAACAATACCAGGAGAATGATGGTTTAACTTGTGGAATGAAGGCATGGTCACTGGAAATGAGTGAGTGTGGCTGCGAGAGGAATGAAATCATGAGGTTTCCTGGACTAGAGACTGGGCTCATATGTTCTGAGGAGCATGCTGGTAGAATTGGGTACATTGCTGTTGGATGGCGACTACAAGTTTTGTGTGGAAATGAATTTAAGACAAATGAGGAAGAACAAAGATGCAAAAAAATTACAACAGTGGAAATTTACAGACACGTGGTTGTGTCAGATGTAACAAAGAAAGGAGGGTGAAAAGATGGAATTTTGTTTTCCGTGGATATGTGTTTACTTTCTTGCATGAAGAAAGAAATTCGTAGTTGCATATGGAAGCAGATGTGCTTGGTTGAAGAGAAAATGCAATAGAATATGTCTATGTAGGAAAATGAAACTGCAAGGATTATAAAGGTTGCAGATGATGAAGAATACGATGTCATGAAGATGAAGCATGTCGAAAAATTCCGAGTTGAAGACGGATAACATACAGACTAAAAAATGAGGAAGCCGATGAACATGTTGTTGAAAGAGAAAAGAGAAGATTTCAAATCTCCCAAGGAAGAAGACATGCTGCAAAAGAATTTGGGAAGACTGAAATTTGTTAAGGACCGAGTGTGAAGGTGCTGGATGGAGAAGAAGAATATTGAAAGCTATCTCTGACACTTTTCAAGAATATGTATACATTGACAAAATCCCCAATTGAGGCAGTCTGCATATGGTTGTGGATTGAGTCAAGGGAGGTGTAACATGGGATCATGTGAGTCCATGATGTGTGGCTTTGAGTATGAGTGGTTGATTACATCGAAGGAACTTTGTACACTGCATGAAAAAGGGTAGTGGGATGTCCTGGATTGGACATGACTAAGATCTAGTTGTGTAGGTGATGCATGACTGAAAAGCACCTGACTAGTGCTTGTGGTAATGAATAAAGAGAGACAAATAAGGAAACAATACCATAAGTTGAGMTATTGTAGAAGGTTGAGTTGCAGTAGGAATAAAATGAAAATTCTAGATGCCCATGACGAGAGTATTATTGTGTTGTTGCGGATTGATGTGCAACAAAGGGAAAAAATGAATTGAAAGAAGGATTGTGCAACAAAGGAAGATGTMTTGCAGATTGAAGTGTATAGAATATGAGGATTGTAGAGTTGAGAGTGCAAYATTTATGGAGTTGCATTGGACAACTGTAGATGCGAGTGATTTACCTCATAGAATGAGGGCATTCTTTMTTGAAACCTGGGGAGTCTGATGCAGTAGAATCCTGATCATCTTGGGGATGACACGACGAAGGTAGTTACAAGGATGTGATAGAGCTATTACAACAATGATTGATTTTTGTAGGATGTGAATGAGACAGATTTGTGGGAGTAAAAACAGGGGTGCAGGTCGATTGAATGATACAGAGTTGCAACATTGGGGAAACTGGGAGAGCTGCTATATAATGGATGAGTGTGTGGATCGATTATGTTGCAGAAGGAAAGTTGTTACAACAATGATTGGTTGTTGCAGGATGTGAATGAGACAGACTGCTGGGAGTGACATCAACGGTGCCGATCGATTGAATGCTATAGAGTTGCAACAATGGGATAGCTAGGAGCACTGCTATAGAATGGATGCGTGTGTGGATTGATTATTCTGCAGAAGGTGAGATATTACAACAATGATTGGTTGTAGAAAGTTGTGAATGGATGCACTACAGGGAGTAAAAACATTACTACAGATCAAAATAATGTTGTAGAGTTGCAACCGTGGGGTAGTTGGTAATTCTTCTATAGAATGGACAAGCGCATGGATGGTTACACTGTAGAGGACAACTATTACAGAAGCAGTTTTAGATTTTATGGCTTAGGAGGAGCGCATTTTTGGACTGAAGCTGGAAGGACGCACAACAATATGAAGAGTCATTGTAGAAAGGAAAAACTAGAAGCTGGAAGGATGCACAACAAGATGAAGAGTCATTGCGGAAAGGACAAGGTAGAAGTTGGAAGGTGAAAGGGTTGAAGAGCACTGGGGAAAATGAAGCAGATAGTTTATGGATGAATAAAACATAACATCGAGATATGAATGAAGATATTGCATGATCAAGAGGAGGAGATATCATGTGATAGGAGAGAGAAATGGTTGAGGTTTCCATGGCCTCTGGCCTGACAACCCAAAAAAGATTATAAGCTCATATTTGGCCATTGAGCCCTTGTATTGTAACTTGTATGATGAATAAAAGAGTTGATAATTTATAGATTTAATATTTCTGTGTGTATGATGTTGTGTTGTTTTCATGTTTAATGAATTCACATTCCTCTCTTAGATAATTATATACGTGTGAGTGATGTCTATTCCAGTCAAGAAAATTTATGTATGATTTGGTTGTGCATGTGGCATGAGTATGTGGAATTTCATGTTGGAAATTGTGGTCTCCCATGGGGAGGATGAGTGCTTTAGTTCTACGAGCATTGAGGGTTCTGTCTGAGTACAAAAGATGTGAATAGAAGTTGTTGTATCAAGTGTGGGTTACATGTTGTAGCAAGATATTTTCCACATCATAGGCATGTTGTAAAGGAGACAAATTATTCATAGAGATGTGTTGCAACAAAGGAGACATGTTGCAATAGAGGTGAGTTGCAGCATGGGTGTGTTACTGCCAAAGATAGGTGGCCAAAGATGTGTTTCAACACTAGGTGCAGGCGTGTTGCAACAATATATGTATTGTAGCATCAAGTGAGTTACAACATGGGTGTGTTGCAGCTGAGGACATGTAGTCGAATATGTGTTGTAGCAGGGGACTATAATAGAATGTGTGTTGCAATAGAATGTAAGTGCAACGTGAGGATGATTGAGTTGCAACAAAAGGATTTTTCATAATAGAGATATGCTATGAGAGACATTTTGCAACAAAAGGATGTGTGTTGCAACTGTAAGTGTAGATGAGTTGCAACAACATATGTGTTGAAGAGAAAGTGTGTTATAAGGGATGTGTTACAATTGAAGGCGAGTTGCAACAAACAACGAGTTACAATAGACAACGAGTTACAATAGAAGGCGATTTGTAACAAACAACGAGTTACAATAGAAGGTGAGTTACAACAAGTGAATATGTAATAGATTGGTGATTTTGTAACATCTATTGTGGTGTTACAAGGAAGAAAACATGGATACGTGAAAGTAGAGTTACAACACTAGGGATTTGTGGCATGATCAACTGAAAATAAGGAAAATGTAGCAGTAAGGATTAAGAATTCTGGAAGTTGCGATTCCTATTATGCACACACATGAAGAAATTTTCCGATGTGAACGTACTTTGATGGCAGGGGGGTTTCCCACTGCATCACCTTCCCTGTGTTATAATGTACTCAATGGTTTGTTCTCCAATTCTCATTCCAAAGTTATCATATCATATTCATGGTCCTTGTTTTATGTCGGTTGATGGGAGATTCCCTAATGCCCTCCTTTTGATGGATCTCTTCCCATTGATGCGAAATCACTTTCTAGGAAGTTGGTCTAGAGACCTTGATAATACCTTAGAGATTGTAGTCATTAGTGGCAAGTTTCCTCGCAATCAACAATGGTTATACCCCAATGAACCCTACTTTATTTATTCTACAAGTTTTTGGAATCATATGAAATATTTTCACTTGTTAGATTATACTTTGTACCATGTGGCCTATTTTCATTATTGTTGGTATACCTCACATCTATTAATGGTACTCATTAATGGCCAATGATTACATGATTTCTACCATTCTTGACATCGGATCATTTATTTGCGTGATATAGATTTGTGTGATCATGGAGTCTAAATTGAATACCTTGGGCTATGATGTCATCCCTCTTTTGGTGCTCACCTGAGTTGTGCATAGTACACCACTATCTAATGAGTACTTTGAAGACCAATTTCACACTTCCTACAGTACTAGTGATCATCCTGATGTATACTATGGTGTAGACCCACTTTGTATTTACTAATGGTTGTGATAGTATATTTGACATGGATCCATTGTGTATCTTATTTCATGGACATGATTATGCATTTTATATACTTCATAGATATACAATGTACTCAATTTGCGGTTGTGCTTCCTTTTACACTTGAGAATGGGTATGCCCACCTTGAGGAAATCTATATCTGATATTATTGATCTTTATGTGTAGGTACTTTCCATATCCTTGGTTCACAAGACTCCTCCTTATCCCACTTGTTAACATCCTTTTTTTCATAATGTATTTCAACCATCAACCCCACTTCTAACCTCATACATTAGGTGACATTTTTTATACTTATATTTATCACCTTGGACCAAATAAAGTTGAGTTGAGCCAATATATCCCCTTATGCCAAAGTGTGATATGTCAATGTGGATTTTTCCTTCAAAATGGCACATAGGTTGTGGTTTTTTGTAGTGATAGATGTGGCCGACCATGCTTTTCCTTAGGGATAAATGCAACTAGTTACAAGGTTCCAATGGTAAAATTTCGGGTGCCTCAATATGCTTGGAAAACAAAAAAGGATGCAAAGAAAGATAAAAGATTCAAGTTGAGACCATGCATGGCTCAGATATGCACAACATGAATTCCATTCATCATTAATCTTATCACCTCCACATATTATAAATACAAGATCCAAGGCAAAGAGGAGAAAAGTCAAGTGAAAGTGCCATTATATTGGAGAAGTCTTTGGAAAAATATATTTGATCACAAGTGTAACTTTTCTAAGAGAGAGCTAGGCATTAGTTCTCATGGTAGAGATCAGAGCTTGAGTGAATTTCAACCAAACATTCAATTGGCTACTTCACCACAGTAATTTTTGGGATCATACTAGCAAACATATAAAGACTCATGGAAAAGGAGAGGACTCAAACTTTGGAGAAGGAGATACAATAGCTATAATTACATATTGAACTTGTCGTTACTTCATCATCATCAATATATTGATATATCTTCTCCAACCCCCCAAAAATCTGTATTTCATTAGTTATTGATCATATTTGAATGAGGTTTTGATCAAAGATCTAATTTTATGAATATTAAATTAGGATTATTATCTGCATGCCAATTTATATTAATTGTTGTAAATGAAGAACGAGGAAGGTTTGGATTGTTTTCCTTGTGTACAAGTTTGTGGATGAAAATCTAGAGTCAGAATAGGATAGATTGGAGCTCACACCAAAGCTAAGGACAACGTTCGTGTAATCAGGTTTTCCTCTCAATCTTTACCATTTATTTTTTAATATGCATGCAAGGCTTAGGGAAATTTAGATAAGGATCGATCCTTCTATTTTTCAGTGAGCCTAACCCATTCACTAAGGGACCTATTTATACCATAGGTAGGAAAAAGTCCTATAACAATATCCCTTACAAGTTTGTCACCTCAAATCCCTAGCCGCATAAAGGAGTTCCATTGAAAAGTAAGTTATTTCTTCAAAACCCTAGTTCTATTTTTGGGTTATAGGAAGCAATATGACTTTTATAGGGAAATATGATGGTCCTGGTATTGAAGAATACATAAATGGGAATAAGTCAAAATTTCCCACTTTGTGGAGATTCCCCATAGCCATTAATCTAAAGAATGATGCGACCATATGGTGGCCATCACTTGAAATTAAGAATATGATGGAACTTTTAGATGCATAATATAAATAAGTATTTTTAGATGGGTGGTCTTATGCTGTGAAGAAATATAAAGAAAACACTATGGGTTTATTTTCAGGTGAACACTTCTTATTATAGGGTCATGGATGTCTTCAATAAGAAAATGTTATTATTTCAATAAAACCCTAGTAGCAAGCATAATTTCATCAATGTTAACTTGGCTAAAATATTACAAGTCCCAATAAAGAATATCCGAAGCACACAGGTTGAGGATGAGAATGTTCAAATTTAAAATATTTGAAGGTTACTCTGGATAAATATGTGTTGCATTCATATTTTCATGCTATAGATATAGACAATGTGGATATGTTTTTGGGATATCCTTGGATAGAATCAGTGGTACGATTAATATTAGTGTGCAAAAGAAGTTTAAGAAGATTTGGTACAAGAAAAAGAAAATTACATTGCAAGATATTTCTATTACTAAACAAGAAGGGCTGATGTGGGCACATGAAGAAGTCATGGAAATAAACTAATTGTAATACCTACTAACACATCTTGAAGAGTCCGAGGTTGAATAAGAAGAAGAGCCTACAAAAGTACATGAAGAAAAGCCTCTGGAAGGGCATACAAAGGAAGAAGAATCTATGGAGCCACGTGACTCAAAGGAACAATGTTGAATAGTCAAAGAAAGAAGAACTAATGACTAATATTGTTGTATATCACCACCCATGCCAAAATCAGAGACCAAGGTCATCAAGGAAAGGTCATGAGCATCAACAAACTTACTATGGACAAACACATAATTATAAAGGCACCCAATATGGAGGCACATGGAGAACTATAAGAAATGCATGGAGATATCATAAGTAGCATAGCCACAATATGGAACCATAGGAGCAACTATAATCATGATCAAGGTGGAAAGGAAGTAGTGGCACCCCATGTCCACATTTCACTAGGATGGATGGATGCTTGAGCTTGGTACCAATTGACTACATAGCTTAGAAGATCGCATGATATGGTTTCCTCCAATTTCAAGGATGAAACATGCGAAGAGGGATGGAATGTAATGTACCCATGGATGATAATATGGGGTACCTAGGGAGGTACCTTGGGGCATAATGAATGTAATTTGGACATAATCATGGAATAGGCCCACTATGTAGTTAGAGGAAATGATATAATAATATGGGGCATAATGAATGTAATATGGCCATAATCATGGAATAGGCCCACTATGTAGTTAGAGGAAATAATACAATAATAAGGGGTAGTTGGAATACATAACTAGGAATACTCGTGAGAAAGTATAAAAAAACATGAGTATCATTGTATTGAGTTATGTTGGATGTTACTATGTTGTAACAAGGTTAGCTTGTAGAGTGATTCCTTCCATATGGAGTATTTTATGGTGTTACC
>ML815457.1:35418-50267 GCA_009831015.1 Picea engelmannii | reverse complement strand
TCCATCTCAGCCTCCATCTCTTTTAGCTGAGCATTCTACTCCATGAGTAATTTTAACATCTCATCCTTTTCCCCTTCCTTTTCGGCTATCTCCTTTGCTTGGGGGTCCTCAGTTGGAGGGAGCTTTAGCTGTTTTCTTAAGGATGTGATGTCAGCATTTTTCTTTTTAATCATCTCTTCGGCAGCCTTGACATTCGCAGGGTCATAACCGATCTTGAGGACCAGTTCCTCCAATGTCTTGATTTTGTTGTCCTTTGCAAAGGATGATATTTTTTCCAGCTTCAATTGGGTCTGGGCATTGTTCAAAGCTACCCGAAATTTTGATGCAGAAGCTGTAGCATGGGCCAAAGTGTGGAAAGCCATCTCCCCAGTTTGCTTGTGCAGATCCATCTGATCTGCTGGATGCACATCCTTGGCCTGGAACTCAAAGGTGGCCCTTTTGTAATCTGATATCACCTTGGGATCTGGCACTTGTGCTTGGATGTAAGCCATATGCATCCTACCTTTTTCTATGTCGAATGCTGAAAGAAGCCTATGATGGGCTGTGGACGACTGCTTCTGAAACTGGGCATAAGTGCTGGTAGTAAGAGTCTGGTTTTTCTTCTTGATCAAATCATATTTTTCAAAAATGCCCAACTTGGGCCCAGTCTTACTCGGCTGAGTATCTAAAGGAGAATCGATGGATTTCAATGTTGTTGTTATTTCCTTGTGCTGACTCGAGCCGAAAGGTAGACTGGTTGGCTTGACCTTTGTGGTAGATACTGTGGTAGTCGAAATTTCCTGCTCTATCGTTGCGCTGGGCGCTGAAACTATCCTTGGCTTTTTGGAGTGCGTTTGAAATTCCTCTGATGATACCTCCGTTACAGGAGGAGACGATTCCTGTCAGGGCCTCTTCTCCTTGGGATTCTGAGGTGTGGTAGTGGGTGGCGCACTTGTCGAGGGCACCTGCTTTTCCACCTCAACAGTTGGTTCCATGTCCACCAAAGTGTTGGCCTCCCATTCCGTCTGATTTGCAAATTTCTCGACTTCTGGCTTGGACTCATGCGCATATGGGGCATTCTTATTTTTCACTCTCATTTCATAAATGATCCCGCAGGGATCATAATGCCAGGTGAAACTTGTAAGGAATCTCATCTCCCTTAACATTCTGTCTGCTTCATCGCCTGCGCCTCTACTATTGTAGATGAAAGAGCCAATCTTCCCTTTGATCCGCAATTGTTGCTTCTTCTTAAGGGAAACAAAGTGAACATCATCAAAATTCATAATTTGCCTAATATATTCTAATGCAAAAATTCTCACCGGTACATATCTCAACAGCTTGTAAGGTGCCAATTCGCACCCGTAAACTCGTATCTCAGAGTGATTCTGATACAAGTACTAGTCTCCTGTCTTTGCATCTTCCGAGAGGTGTAGAACTCTCTAGACCTCTTCATTTATTCATGGCTCAGGCCGACCACCCAACATACTCACCACGGGGTGGTAAAACCGGTCAATGAACGCTGTGAATTCATATTCAACCGAATTGTGTTTCAGAAGAGAAGTCCACGCCATGACTGGCTGGGGCCTCCCATCATCATCCATCTTCTGCATGGAGAAATTGAACCTGTCGGCTTGAAAATAGACAAACATGTAAGCCAGAATGGATGAATACCTGAACATGCCCTCTGTGGCGAAATTCACAATTTGCTCATGGATGTTATTGGCTAGGAAAGTGCTGTAGTCGAACTACGTGGTCGGTTGTTCATCGTTTGAGAAGATAGATAGAAAACCCAGGATGGGCTCATCTACCCATTGATCAGAATAGTACCCAAGCAGGGCACACAAGGAAGAAATGATTTGGTTTCCTTTGGTGGAGAACATGGAAGAAGGGTAAGGGGGGTTGGTGGAAGGGAGTGGAGCGGAAGTGGGGAGAAAAAGCTCAAATATCTGAGCTCTCTACGGGAAAGTCATTTTTTGATAAAGCTCAGTGAGGATTTCTAAGTTGAGGGGGACACAGATTCCGCGCGGGTAATTTGCATCATATGGTCGATATCTTCAGGGGTGATTAAGAAAAGGACGTCTCCAGATGAAGAAATGATGGCTTTCTAGTCGGGGATATAATGGGCTTGGCATTTGAGGGCAAACTCGGGGAAATTATGAATCTGGGGGAAGAGATACAGTGGCAAATTGGACTCCCAGAGTCCAATTTCGTCGCTCTGGTCCAGGAAAACCTCCCGGAGCCATGACTGGAGATCAGAAAATTCGAAACTGCATATGGTATCGGCTATCAAGCGATCTTTATCGACCAAGGGAATTTTATCCAGGTCCACTGGAGGAGGAAGAAAAGGATTCTCTTCCTCTTCCGATTGTCTTGTCTTTGACACCATTTCAACAAATGTACCTGCAAGAAACAATACGTTAGTGGGGTAGGCTGACTGTAGGTGAAAGAGATGCAGGAGCAATGGAGGAATAGGAGGTTTCTGGCGCGACGGATGAATAACGACTGAAAGGGAAAACGATAGTTTTATTCAAAAATTGGGGTCGGTTTGGCGCGGGAGATGCGATTAGCATGACAACGGGCATATTATCCGGTTATTAATAGACAACGGGCCACTTGGGGTGATATGGCAGGTGACGGTGACCAAATTATACGGACGACTGACGTGGAGGTTTGTGATTGGGGGTAAAAGTCACCAAAGGAGGCTGTCCATGAGTGAAGGGGGTTATGGTACTGACAACATGGACTGACGGAAGTTATGGGAAGTGACACGACCCTAGGAGCAAGTGGACCAAGTGGGCTCAATGGAGGGTGACGTCCAGGGGCGACGGGATGTCAGGCCGCATGTGGAGGATGGGACTTCTGAACCAATAGGACAACGCCACATGTAACAAGGGGCCCGCCGTGAGGAATATTCATTCCGGACCCCCCCCTTTGATTAAAAGTAGAACACCAAGGGGGGTCCGGAATCCATCGTGATCCATTGATCTGCATGCTGGTTTCCTGACCGCAGATCTTAGCGCGCTCCTTAATACCTATTCCGGACCCCCCCCTCCATTAAAGGTAGAACGGAGGGGGGGGGTCCGGAATTCAATGTGGATCATCGATTTGAGCGCTCTGTTTCGAGCCGTCCAGATCTGCGCCCGAGTTATTACCGATTCCGGACCCCCCCCCCCCTCCGTNGGCAGAATGGGTGGGGGGGTCCGGAATCCAATGTAGGCCGTGGATTCGTGCGCTCTGTTATGAACCATCCAGATCTGCGTAAATGTTATCGCCGATTCCAGACCCCCCCCCTTCCGTTAAAGGCAGAACGGGCGGGGGGGTCCGGAATGCTATGTGAGTCGTTGATCTAATCATCGTGATATGGACCATTGGAAGGTGAATGAAGCATAGGTCGGGATCGGAAAATGTCATGTGTAGGAAAAACTTATGATTAGCGCTTTCTCATGGGTTTTATCCAATTTTGTCATAGACACCACCGAGGGGACCTTATTCCAACTATCCTAAGGCAACGAAAGACTTGATGTAGCATTTTCTTTGAGTGGGTTTTATTTGGGCAAGGCAAGCAAAGCAATTAATCTACATCCTAACCTAGTTTCACAAGGCAAATAACCCAGATTAAACTGTTGGGTTAAGATATTGTTTTTCCTAAGGGATATCTGACCAGGATTAGATGGTCTGATCAGATGTATTCACTAGTTCTAACCTAGGGGCTATCTGACTAGGATTAGATGGTCTGATCAGATGTATTCACTAACCTATCAACATTGAAAATTTAAAAGAACTTGGTCATGCTTGAAAGGTATCACCAAGTTACTTATTATTGCATGGGGCCTTTTGTTTCAATTCTTTTTGCCCTCTTTTCTTTTCTTTTTCTTTTTCTCTTTCTTTTCTTCTTCTTTTTCTCTTTCTTTTCTTCTTCCTTTCTTTTTTCTTTTCTTTTTCTTTTGCGAAAGGGAAAATCAATTGCCAATAAAAACACTAGGTACAGATAATCCATAATATCCAAGTCATAAGTTTATTCCCATAATTTATGGGGTGATAACATGTTGTTTATAGTGCGAATGTATTTACAAAGTTAAGGGTTTATTCTCAAGCTTAAGGGTGATCTTTTATCTTTTATCTATCAAGGTTTACTACATCCTCCACCTTCTCATATTCAAAATATCACTCTATCTCTCCAATTAATCCCACCAATGTTTCTACCTTTAGGATACCATCATATCTTAACATTTTAACTGGTGTAGGTGCAAGAGAAAAGAACCAAACAAGCTCAGAAGAAGGAACAATAGACTATATGTGTAGGAGAAAATAAACCAATTATATGACAAGTTCAAGGAATATCACCAAAAGATGAAGAAAATCTTGAGAAGAAGACCAATCCCAAAGATTATCAAGTAGGTGACTTAGTTTTGTCTTGGGATTAAAGGAACGAAGACCTTGAAAAACACTAGTAGTTTGATAATTTATGGGTTAGACCTTATGTGATTTATTTGTGTGTGGCTTAGACTCTAACTCCTTTTATATGGAAAAGTTGGATGAAGATATAATAGAGTTTCTTGTCTATGGTAGGAATCTCAAGCCTTTCATTGCTTGACAAGAGAACCGAAGAAATTGCTACCTTGTATCACAATATATAAGGATTTGGATTTCATTTTGTTTTCAACTCTCCCAACTATTATCTCTGTTAACCTTTTTCTGAAACAACAGGGAGTACCCTATGTGATATTTTTGCCTCCATTTCCCAATGGATATGGCATTTGTATACTCTCTCAAATTTTGGTTATTGACACCTCACAAAGAGGAGCAATTCCATAGTAGAAATCGATGTTGTCCCAGGGAAACCCACCCCAATTTTTCTTTCTTTTCTTTTAGGGACTTTCAAATGAATGAAGAATTTCCTACAATTAATTTATAAACCTTTAGAGAAAGGAGGGAAATATTTGCTAAATTCCCTTGCCTCCTTTTCTCATTGACCCTCCAAGAAATCCCTTCCTAAGAACTTTAGGCTCTAAAACCTTAAATATACTGCCCCCACCTTGAGAACTTATATACTTTTTCTAAAGTATTAAGTCAAAAGGGTGTATTTGAAGCCTTGGGTAAAATGCAGGCATGATATTTTGGTATGTGAAGGGATCGATGACAACACCTAGATAAGATATATGGTGTTAAGTGGCCTATAGACCCTACTTGAATGTACCTTATCAATAGAAGGTGTTGCAAATGAGCCAGATTATCCCCACTAATGATAGACCAATAGTTGACACCTCTTCGTGTAAAGTTGGGGGAAAGGAAAAGTGAGGAATCAAGTTGCCACAAATTCTAAGATATTCCTCGCTAGATTCAATCAATGACCAAGAAATTCTCACACAAAATTGAGGGGGGAAAAGATCTGGGGTACCTAAAACATTGTGAATTATTTATATCTTTTATGGGTCTAATTCAATGGCTTATATGTACTCATGTGAAACTTGATATTCTTGGTAAAGGTTTGCATAAAGTGTCGTGAACAACCAAAATTACCCTTGCCAAGTCAAATTGATGGTCCAGAAGCCATAAGTGGGTGGTGTTCTCTTAGTGTAAAATATTGTAGTGCCTAGTGAAGCCATGAATGTCCAAGGTCTCCTCCATGGTTGAATATCAATGGTTCATGTCTATTTTCACACAAATTGGCATACTTGTAAAGGATTTTCTTGAAGTATCGTGAATGGTTAGGATCGCTTCCACCAATTTATATTGGTAATCCATGATCCATTAAGAGGGTTGTTCCTCCTTATATAATGAATTGTGGCATCTAACAAATTGACAACAACAAATAAGAACAAATATTCCTCCAAAGTATGATATTCCAAATCTCTATGTCAATGAAAAGATGTCATATGTTTGAGCCCATCTAGTGATTTCTAAATTTTACACAAGATTTCCATTTAATAAAGGGATCTTGGCATTAATGGATGCATGCTTGAGGGATGTTTTGGTATTAAATCACATTAATGAGGTATTTCCTCATCTCATTTAGAGAATTACTTGAAAGGACCATGAGCTCTAGTGAAAAAAATAAATTTCATAAGACCTCATAATATGACCATGAGAATCACCTTCCCACACCATTCAAACTAGTTTCTCAAGCCACCATTTGGGTTACAAAATTTGTCTAGGTAAGTTTAATAATTCATCCCTATTAAAATTTAAACGTCTAAGAATAAATTTGGTATATATTCCTAGAACCAAGAAGGCCATCTATGGGTCTGCGGATTCCTCCGATTGGTCCTCTAGCCACCATCTTGACCTAAGAAACACCACCTCTTTAAAAATTCCCCCATTCCTCGACAATTTCACCTAGATACCCAAGCTTGCTCTAAATGTTTTCTCTACCAAGAAACTTATAGGGGTAGATTTCAACCAATTCATGAATAGAGATAAGAACACACCATATTGATGATCTAGATTACCCCAACTTGTTCTCCCCATTCTCTTCATATTCGCTAAACTTGTGGCCCTTTATTGTGCATAGAATTATGACCTTGTTATCTCATCTATCATGTACATTGATTAAACCAAGATCATATTTCCTATCACTCCCAAAGCTATCTCCTCCACTTTGGGAGCCAAAATGGGCACATTCTCTTTTCCTAGAAACCCCAAAAAATTGGTACCTCAATCTCAATGAAATCCAAAGGCCTTTTTACGTAGAAATCTATGGCCAAAACATCTTCGAAGTAGGAAGTGAACTTGTCTTTCTATCCATAAAGGTATGATTTATGGTTTTAATGTTCTATATATTTTTCTATTTCTGTTGGTATTCATCATAATAATTTTGTTTCTACTATGCATAATACATTTGGTATTGTACAAGTGGTATTGGAGCACTTTCCTCTGTAGAAATTTTGGAGAATTTTTTCAAGCTAGAGATGTGTACTGTCAGTATATTTAAATCATAGAGATTTGTCTTTCGAAAACTGCGGTTGGGGAGGACTACATGTAGGAAATATAGGTGGTTTCATGGGTTATTCGAAACACACTGTTTCACCTTGTTGGAAACCTCTATAACCCATGTTAGTACCCCTTTGAGTAGTACCACATTAGATAGTACTTGTACATGACCATTCACTGCCACATACCCTCGGGTATATAGGGAGTCCCATAGGTATCCTAAAACTAGCTATAGATAAACCTATTGACCTCTTGAATGCTAAAGTGGCACTGACAACAATTCATTCGTGAATATCACTCTCGCGTACCTGGTTAATCAGGTAGTACAATTGAGGGTAATGTAAAGCCTCCTTAATTGGTGCCCTGAGATATTGGGTCAAGTACTAATGTTCAACCTCGTCGATATATTAGAAATATATAACACAAGGAAAACCCTTGTCCATAAGAATCCTCAAAACCCTAACCCTATCTGTTAAAACATAACATAACACACATAAAAGGGGAAATTCTGCTGTGCCACCTTGCCTCCTACATCCAGGTTACGAAATTACTACATAATTTGCACTACTAAAAATTTGGGCATTCTATCATTGCAGTATTCTTCAAGCCAGAGTATTTCCTACATCTAGTCCGACACTCTTATTTGGGACCTATCCCACCAGATTCCTCTCATCGCCTCGATCTTCATGGTATATATCACTTCTTATCATTTTTCTTTCTATGGACCTACCCACCCTCTCTGACACCCTTATTTGGGACCTATCCCATTGGAATCCTCTCTTTGTATTGTTTACAATGGTACCCCTCACCCATAACCACTTTTTGTGCAGACCTACTAGCCCAATTCTTACCGCTTTCCTCCACCATGCCCCAAAACCAAAACCAATGCCTTGACAACCATATCAATGCCCTATCCACCGACATCACCAAGAACTAGACTAAAATTAAAAAATTCAATGCCAATATTAATGCCCTCAATTCCACCATCCATTCCACCATCGATGCCAAAATGGAAGCCCTACATGAACACATGAAAACCAACCTTCAATCCTTTGTTGACTAGATACATGAATCGATGAATCCATCTAGGGGCCCTACCTCCTCTGAACAACCTTATAACCCAGAACGTGTTAATTCCTCCCATTCGACGCCCTTTCATTCCAACCCTCCTCATCATGAACTATATCTTCCAAAAGTGGAAGTGAATAAATTTGATGGCTCAAATCCCACAGGATGGGTCACTCAAATGGAACATTATTTATGCCTGCATGACATTATTGATGATTTTTCCAAACTTTGTATCGATGTCCTTTATTTGGATCTTGAGCATTGGCAACGGTGCCAATGGCATACAAATTCAAGTAGAGGGTATGTTGCTTGGACTCATTTTGTTGTAGATACTTATGAATGCTTTGACACCGACACACATCATTTCGTCCATTTTACCAAGCTAAAACATTCTAGCATAGTGGAACAATATATAATATCCTTTGAGCAATTGGCTTTCAGAATGGATGGCATGTCAGACACCCTTTTTTTGGAATTATTTATTAGTGGCCTGAAGGCTGACATCTGAGCCCATGTCCTCATGGCTCACCCCCATACTTGGATGGAAGCTACTCAATGAACCAAGGAAGCACAACATGTAGTCTCTTCCCAAAACAAAAAACCCTCCTTTATTCCTTTCCCTTGACCCACCAATCCAACCCCTCCTTCCACTCCTCTCAAGATCCATAAATTAACCGGGGCATAAATGGATGAATGACAACTTAGGGCTCTTTTCTATAATTGCGATGAAAAATATTTTCTAGGGCACAAGTGAAAGGAATATAATATTTTTTATGGCCATTTATGAGGATGTTTCTGACGATGATGCCAATGTTCCCCATGCTGAAGAGCTACCGCAAGAAAATGATCATACCCCACCTTGTGGTCCATTAGAAGTTGAACCACTTATCTTGTTGAATGCCCCACTGATCTTTCTGCTACCCAAACCCTCAAGTTAATTGGATACATTAAGAATAGGAAAGTCATTATCCTAGTCGATAATGAAAACATGCATAATGTTATTCATTGTCACATTGCTCAAGAGACCATGTGCTATATCTGTGCAATCAACAATTTTCAAATCATGTTTGCAAATGGCGGTTTGATGAAAGATGGGGGGTTTTGTGAAAATGTGCGTCTACAAATTGGTTAGTACCACATGAAATATCACATGTTTGCTATCAACATGAGAATTTGCGTCATTATGCTTAGTGCTAAATTTCTATGCACACTAGGCCCCATCACCATGGATTTTAAGGAATTAACCATGCAATTCCAACATGATGGACAACAATATAAGTTCAAAGGAATCATGACAGGCTCCCCTAAGATCATCAACTCACACCAAATGGAAAAACTATTCAAGAAAGGTTACTTCGACATTATTTCCCAACTCCATTCCATTCAAGCAGTTGATACCCCCTCATCTACTATGCATCCCAACCTCCAATGTCTGCTATCCCAACACCAATATGTTTTTAACACTTCTAAAGGAATTCCCCCTTCTCGTGGCACACATGACCACTCCATTCCTCTAGTCGTTGGAAATATTCCTCCCAATGTTCTCCCTTATCATCATCCCTTTGCCTAGAAAAAATGAAATTGAGAAAAATATTCAGTAATTGCTAGCAACGTGTGTTATTCGTCCTAGTACCAACCCTTATTATTCTCCTATAGTCATGGTACCTAAGAAATAAGGAACCTAGCACACGTGTCCTGATTTTTGTGCCCTCAACAAAATCAAAATCAAATAAAAATTCCCCATTCCTGTCATTGATGACCTTTTGGATGAATTGAGTGGTGCTTAGTACTTTACGAAACTTGATCTCCGTTATGGCTACCACTAGATACGTATAAAAGAAGCCGATATTCCTAAAAATACCTTTCAAACTCATGAGGGTCACTATGAGTTCTTGGCCATGCCCTTTGTCCCGTGTAATGCACCTTCCACTTTTCAAAGGCCCGTGAATCATGTCTTCCCTCCTTTCCTCCATCATTTTGTCTTAGTTTTCTTTGATGATATCCTCATCTATAGTAAAACTTGGCAAGCCCATTTGGCCCCTGTGGATCAAGTCCTACACTTACTGTCTCAGCATGAAGTCTTTCTCAAAAAATCTAAATTTTCTKTTGGATCTTTTGAAGTARWGYACATGGGCCATATTGTTKGCAAGGATGGTGTACRTGTGGATCCTAAGAAAATTGAAGCTATGAAGGATTGGCCTCACCCTAAAAATATTAAAAGTTTTTGTAGTTTCCCGGGTTTAACGATATATTATCAAAAGTTTGTTCATAATTATGGTAAAATTGCAACTCCCCTCACTACTCTCCTTAAAAAGAATGCTTTCAGTTGGACTCCCGCAACTGATCAATCCTTCCAAGACTTGAAAGAGGCTATGTGGACCATTCTTGTTCTAGCACTGTCCGACTTCTCCAAGACTTTTGTCTTGAAATGTGATGCTTCAAGGAAAGGAATTGGGGCAGTCCTCATGCAAGATGACAAACCTTTGTATTTCACTAGTAAACAACTTTCAGAGCGACATTTGGGAAAATCCACATATGAAAAGAAAATGTTGGCTATTTTGCATGCAGTGGATATCAGGTGTCCTTATCTGTTGGGGAAACACTTCCAAAGTAAAATTGATCATCGTAGCCTCAAGTATTTTTTGGAACAAAGAATTTAATCTCCAAAGCACATAATTGGGTGACCAAGATGTTAGATTATGATTATGAGATCATTTAAAAGAAGGGAAAATAAAATGTGGTTACTAATGGTCTTTCAAGGAAATATGAAGAAAAAGGGTCCCTCTTTTCCCTCTCTTTCATTGTAGCAGATTGGTTGCAAGCCATTTTCTAGAAGTGGTTCCAAGATCCAAAAATTTCTCGCTTGATTGAACAATTGCAACAAGATCCTCAGGCATCTCTGAGATACTCTTGGCACAATGACGAGCTTCTCTATAAAGTTCACATGTATTTAAGAAAAAATTCTCACCTTAAATCCACTGTTCTATATGAAATCCATGCTTCACTCACAGTTGGGCATTCAAGATTTCACAAAACCTATGAACGATTCAAACGTTCTTTTTTGTGGGAAGGCATGAAACATGAAATCTACACCTTTATGGCCAAATGTGATACTTGTCAATTCAATAAGGGAGAAACCGTCAAAACTACAAGCACACTCCAACCGCTCCCCATTCCAATGGATATATGGATGGATATTTCTATGGACTTCATTGTTGGCTTACCCAAATTGGGCAATAAGTCAGTCATCATGGTTGTAGTAGATCACCTTTCCAAATATGCCCATTTATGTGATCTCCAACACCTATTCACTGCATCCATAATGGCTCAAATTTTCATGGATAATATCTTCAAAATTCATGACATGCCTCACTTTATTGTCTTTGATCGTGATCCAAATTTCACAAACAATTTTTGGCAAGAATTGTTCAATCTCCAAGGAACCCAATTGAATCTCAGTACGACCTATCATCCCTAGACTGAAGGACAAACTCAAGCTATCAATAAGTGCTTGGAAACATATTTGCAGTGTTTCACATCCGATAGACAAAATCAATGGGATCAATGGTTACCACTAGCTGAATGGTGGTATAACACATTTTACCATGTTGCCACTCACATGACTCCCTTTGAAGTGGTCTATGGTCAAAAGCCACCTTCTATTCTATCCTACGTGCCAGGTGTATCCAAGTTTCAGGATGTCAACAACACACTTATAGTCCGAGCTACCATTCTCCCTACCCTCAAAGAAAATTTGGTCATGGCTCAGAATCATATGAAGAAACAAGCATATCAGGTTCATTCGGAACGTCAATTTGATGAAGGGGATCATGCGTTTCTTCGTCTGCAACCTTATAAGAAAAATTCACTCAAAGTCGAATACTGTCAGAAACTTACTCCCAATTTTTATAGTTGTTATACAATTCTCAAGCGTGTGGGGCCCATGGCCTATTAGTTATCTCTCCTCAGTCACTCTAAGATCCATCATTTTTTTCATGTCTCTTGCTTAAAGAAAGTGATTGGAACCAAGTGCTAGATTCAAACCATTTTCCATGAATTGGATGAAGAAGGCTCCATTTAGTTACAACCCCAAGTAGTATTGGACCACCGTGAGCATCATCTCCATCAACACACCATCAATGAAGTTTTAGTTCAATGGAAGGATACACCACTAGAAAATGCCACATGGGAGCTGACTACCATTCTGCAACAATTTCCCCATCTCAAGCATTGAGGACAAGGTTGTTTTTCAAAGGGGAGGGAATGTTAGGGACCTAACCTCCCTAACCCCTCACATAGGTAGAATAATATGTTTTCTATTTAATAAAGCTCGACATTAGTAAATAATTCCTATGTAATAATGTGAACACATTTAATGTAAGAAGACTTAATATAAGTTTTCGCTTCTAGAAAGATATTTCTCTAGAATGTTCTTTAGAAGACAGAAAAAAGTATAAATAGGAGTAGAAGGCATGGGAAAGTTTTGTCTTGAGAACTATTTTGTAATTGAGCTCTTCTCTATTGGAGTTTTCCCCCTTGAAGAGGCAAGTAAACTTGGATTTCTTCCAATAAAGGTATCATTTCCAGTGTTAATGTTCTCTATATTTTGCTGGTATTTATCATAATAATTTTGTTTTTTCTCTGCATAATACATATGGTACCTTACAATGGCTGCCTAAAATAGTTAAATAACTCCTAGGTAGCCTAAAGTAGGGAGGTTAGGGTAAGGCCTTAATATTCCGTCCCCCTTCAAAAGAAACGTTGTCCTCAAGGATGAAGATGATAAAATTGTTATAGAATCATGGTTGGTTCTCATGTGGCATATTTGGGGGGTATGTATTTCTACTAGATCAATGCTTTACTGATCACGTGCTATCACAATTTACACTCTCTGGTGTCCAATACTGCTTCCGGTTGAAGCCAAATGGAGCCTTATTTATCAAGTTTTGGTAAGATGGTTTGAACCTTCACTTCAATCCCACAATCTTCTTTAGACAAGATACAATAAATACTAGAAGAATCTTGGAGTGGGTTGGAAGAGCTAGTTTGTAGGCCACTTGGCCAATGCACTAGATGATCTCATAGGGTCCATAGAACTTTGGTGCTAATTTTTGAGGTATTTTTTCTTTGAATGATGTTTGTTTATAGGGTTGAAGGAAAATAAACACTTGATATCCTGCTGCAAAAGAATGTTATGAGCGATACTAGTCCACTTGTGGCTTTTTTCTATTTTGAGCCATAACCAATTTTTCCTCTAGTATGTGGAGAATGGCTTCTCTACTGTAGAGCGTGTAATTCACTACCTGAACCTTATGGGTCTTCACCAACTCGACCTTTGAATTGGGGATATATGAGGTAGCCTTGGAAGATATGTCTAGCTAAGTGGCATCATGGAGGATGGGGTCAATAGTGAGATGCGACAAGTCCAAAATTTAAAATTAGTCATTGATGGCATAATTTTGTTTCTTGCCATGGTTGTGGAAATGTTAAATTGAAATATCATGTTTGTATACATGGGTTTCCAAAGTGGTGTCTCCAAAGGGAACAAGTTCATAGGTGGTGCAACAAGTGGTTTTCCAATGTGTTTCTAATGATGGAAAAATATCGTTTTGGTGGCAAGTTTTATTGAAAGAAAAAAAAAATCACATAAGACAAGCTAAAGGCCTTTTTACTGAGAAATATATGGCCAAAACATCTTCCCCTACTTGATAGACCACTCCATATAGAATCAAAGAGTTTCCTACATGGATTTAGGAGTATATCTTGAATTCTCCCTTCATATTAGGATGAGAAGATGACCATACTATGGATGATCTAAAAATGAAGAAGACTTGAAATCTTGAAATTATTTGCAAGTAAATTTTATGTGTTAAAAGCAAATGGATCAACTTTGCAACACATTAATTAAAGGATTTATCATTCAAGATACAAACAAACCGTAGCATAATCAATGAACATAAGCACATAAACACAACAATTGATAAAGGAGTTCACCCCTCTCTTGGGCTACATCTCCTGGTCCAGCTTCCAGTGGATCATTATTATTAATTGCTCAAAGTTCTCAAAAACATGCCTTACAATGCTCAAACTGACCAACAGACTGCTCCAATGGCTTCCGAGCATCCAAAAACCCCTAGCTGGGCTTTTTCGGCACCTCAATCGGTCAAAAAACGAAGAAGTTAGGCCTCCTGGAAGTCCCCCCTTCAAGCTTGCTGTCTCTGCATCTACAAAACGCACCCTTGTGTCATGAACCTCACACACACGCAATTTAAAGCGTGAAAACCCATCACCGGACGCAAATGCGCCAACGGTGCAAACTGTAGGATGATTACGGGTGTGCCAACCCCTAACCGCCTGGCACTCGGGCACATGAGATCCTCCATACGACCTCGAGATAGCATCAGAACTCAACCGTTTAAACTTCCCCCTTCGCGCTCCGGTTGTGGTCACATGTAACACCATAGAACCGCGGCTTTACATATTTGAAAACACAAATCCCGCACGCACGCCATTTAACAAAGGGCATGGTCGTATATATCGTAAGTGTGACTGGGGGCTAGGGCTAAGCCCCAGCCCAGACCCCCATGCCGACGGTGACATAAAATGAATTGAAATATATGTTAAAACACATTGTTTACAAGCAACAACATGTGGGCTAGTGGTAGCCAACACTCTACCAAGACGTGGAGCCAAAGGGGAGGTCCAGGGTTCGACCCCCACAGACCCCATACAATTTTAAAACAACAAACCAAATGCCAATACCGGGGTCCCACATGGCAGCCCATGACTGGGCCACGTGGCACCCAATCACTTGTCCAAATGATGCCACGTGTCGCATTCCGATTCGACCAAATGTCAGCCACATCACCTCT
>ML815456.1:301269-318342 GCA_009831015.1 Picea engelmannii | reverse complement strand
CGTTTAAAAAAATGGTGCTACCGGTAGCACCACTTTTTGATTTGGGGGTTGATTTTGATGTTTTTTATGCAAAAATATGGGTTTTTTGGGCCAGAGTTCTCGTTTTGAGGTCACAGTTCTCATTAAGTTGGTAACTATGTTATTTTTGGAGAAAAAAGTAACATCATCAAGATAGACCACTATGGATTGATTGATGAGACCGCGAAAAGCAATACCCATGGCTCTCTGGAAAGTGGCCCCATCATTTATAAGTCCAAAAGGCATTTTTTTGTAGGCGTAGGTACCCCATGGGGTACAGAAAGTGGTTTTCAACTAGTCTGGGGGAGACATGAGGACCTAGTTGTACCTTGAAAAATCATCTAGTAGTGACAATATTTTAGAACTGGATACCTGCTGCAGAATTTGTTCTATCGGAGGAACAAGATAATTGTCTTTGTCAGATGCTTGGTTTAAGTTTCGAAAATCAAAATAGAGTCAAATTTCGCCACTTTTCTTCCTTACAAGGACAAGATTGGATACCCATTGTGTGTGTCTTACTAGGAATATTATCTTTGCATTCAAAAGTTTGTTTAGTTATTTCTTGACCGTGGGTTCGAGCTTAGGGTGCATCTTTCTCAGCTTTTGCTGAAAAGGTTGAGCCTGGGGTTTCATGGGGATGATGTGTTGTATAATGTTAGGGTCAAAAGTTTTTAAATCATCGTATGTCCAAGCAAAGACATCCTTGAATTCTTTAAATAGTTTTATAAAGGCTGACCTCTCTTGCTCAGAACATCCCATTCCCAGATTAATACATTGTGGATTACCTTTAGTCCCTAGATTTACTTTTTCATGGGTCAAGGAAGAACTATTTGTTTTACAATTTACCGATTTTCTGAATTTGTCATGCAAATCATAAACTTTTCTAATCTTACCATGGATTTAGGGATAGAATTTACTAGATCTGATGTTGATTTTTGAGACCTCGGGTCTGATATTAACGTAAAATTGCGGAGATATTCATCGTGAGTGCCCTCATCGATAACCGCACCTCGGAAAGTGTCCTCCATGTGCAAAAAACTAATGATTTGTTGATCATCATCGAACACTCTCCAGTTAGTGACGTTGTCTGGGATTGATGGTCTGAACAATAACTCAATTGAAAATGTGTTTGGAGAAATACCTTTTGCGGGCAAAAGTTTGGAATCGACGTTAGCTAACAATTCAACCTCAGAGTTGTTTGATCTTGGAATGGACTTAATGTTAAATGCGAAAAAATTGTGCATTAGATTCCATACCTTGGCTTGATAACTTTTTAGGTGTGGTGATAGGCAATGTATGGAATTTTTTACCTGTCTGACCACAATTTCCGAATCACTAAATACCATTAAGTTCTGTACATTCATATCTACTGACTTCTTGAGTCCTTGCAGAAGTGCCTCGTATTTGGTGGTGTTGTTTGTACATTCAAATTCTAATCGGCAAGCGATCAAAGTTTTATTACCTGCCGGGTCAATGAGTACACATCCTGCACCAACTCCTTCTTTAGATTTGGATCCATCGAAGTAGAGAGATCATATGTGAGCTTCATCGGCCGTGTTATGCACAGTTGCTGACTGTGTGCATGTCACGAGTTTCGAATGTTGTTCCGGATCAGTGATGATGGAAGTTTCCACCATGAAGTTACTGAAAAAGGTGTTCATTCCTTGCATCTCGAGTGAACTAGTGGAAGAAGTAAATGGTTCATTAGCATCATTTAAATCGGTCACGGTGTGCTTGAGGTACCGCTCATGATTAATCCTAATTATGTTTGGCTTTCCATTCTCTGGTAGCCACAAATGGGACCAGTCTGTCACAAAGTATCCATGCAATTGTAAGGACCAATCCCTTCTTAAAAATAAACCGTACACTTCAGGGATGTCAAAAACAATGATATCAATAGTCTGGGGAACCTTAGGATTAGAGGATAGCCTAACAAGTACATTTTTTAATTCACCAATTACCTTAACATTCGTTCGATCGAGCTGAATGATTTTTAGACTGGAAGGTTGAACTTCAACATTTATTTTTTGGTAGATAGAAAAAGGCATCACATTTGATGATGCGCTAAAATCTACCATGTAGTTATGTACATTTCTATTGAAAATTTCAAAAGTTAATAAAAAAGGTGGGACATTTTTGTGAGTATTACCAGCAGGACTTTGCTGATTTTTAGTCGCTGTCCCTGAACTTACTTTATCTACATTTCATACAGTCTTTTCAGTTAGGTCTCTTTTATATGAGGGTTCGAGTGTTGTTTTAGTAGGGACCTTTTGAGGTGTTTTAGGACTAATTTCTGCAATTTTCTTGTTTTTCAGATTGTTGTTTTTACTATTTTCTGCAATGTTCTGAAGCATTTTCTGCAGAAGAAAAGGGAATTTCAAAAGTTCATAAACAAAAATATCAGCTCTAAGTTTCTTTAGGTCTTCAATCAAATCATATTCTAAACTTGGGGTTGTTGAATTCTATTTTGTTTCAGTTTGTTTAAATTATTTCGGAGGCACATTAGTTCCTATTTCATAAAAGGGTTTATTTTGAGTTTTACTTCTGGTATTATAAGGATGGACAGTTTCAAAATTGGCTTGAAAGATATTGTCAGAAAAATGCCCGAAGATATTGGGGGACAATTCCTCTTCTTTGGTTGTTTCTTCTTCAACCACATCTTCAGAATTCTCAGAGGGAACTAATTTATCATGTGCTTCAAGGATTGTTTGTAGAGCGTATTGTAAGCTTTCAAAATTCATGCCTTCAGGGTTTGCATTTGGTCAGTTTGAGGGAAAAGGTTTTCTAAAAGGAGGTTTGTAAGTCCCTTTGCTTGAAGATGCTTCCTCAGCTGATCTCCTCAAGTCTACGACTTGATTTGATAATTTTTGGACGACCTCTTGTAAACTTTCCAAATCTGAACTCTCTGATTGAGATTTGGTTTGGGGAGGTTTAAGAAGAATTTCTATTTTCTTCTTAGAAGACAAGGTTATCTCTGCCTCATTACTAAGATTATCTTTTAGGCTCAAAATATATTTTTTGATTTGGCTTGCCTCCTCGAAGGCTTCCAATAATGTTTCCTTGTTAGACCTTTTAACCCAAATTGCTACATTATGGTGTAGAGCTTTGGTGTAATATGCGACAATGAGATTTTCCACGGGCATTGAATCAACAGGGATTCGATTTTTTAATGTGAGGAACCTTTGGTTAAAATCTTTTACTTTTTCCTTAGGGTTCATCTTTAAGCTGGAGAGTTCCATGACTAAGACTTCAAGAGATTTATCATCTCTGAACTTCTCAAGGAAACAAGACTCGAATTTGTCCCAAGATACAATGGTGTGAGGTTGTTGGGAAAAATACCATGTAGAGGCATTGCCCTCAAACATGTAAGGAAAGAGTCTACATACTACATGTTCATGTTCTACACTTTGGAGTCTAATGGCTAGCATGAATTTCTTTATGTGATCCTCGACGATTTTTTTAGAGTCTGAATCGAATTTAGGTATCCATTTCTCTAGGTGTTTAGGTAAAGGGTGTTAGGGTCTAGGTATGGCCACAACATCTTGATCGAGCCAAGGTCTGGCGGGATTGTTTTGATTTTCCATGGGTGTAGGTGGTGTCGAAGGCTAAGATGGTTCAGATGAAGAACTTCCTTTGTCCGATGACTCCTCTCCTGAAGAGATAGGAGATGAATGAGGTGGTGAAGGTGGGATACCAGATCCTCCAGCTCCAGAAGTGGGGGTGTGATCTGGATCTATGGGATTTAGGAGCAAACCAGTGCCTTCAAGTTGCTCTCTGATATAAAATAAATATAGAGGTTGATTCAGTGGCCGACTAGGTTATCTGATACGGGCCAAAGCACTGTGTGTCCTTAGAAGTGACTGGCGAACAATTTCTTGTACATCGGACCCTTGAGGGTTTGGTGTTACTGGCTCAACGGTAATATGTGGATTTTTGTTTGAGGTAGTTTTTGTTTGAGAGGTAACGTTGTTGTCAGAATGACTCCTTGTTACTATAGGAGAGCAAGTGTGTGGGGGAGGAGTCATGCGACCTCCACATGCCATCAATTGTATTCAGGCCCTCCTAGTGCCATTTGTTTGTGGGTGAAAATGACCGTTTGTCAACTGGAATAACGAGTCTGGTCTGGGGTTGTCTAAGTAACCCAAGCTATTTGGTATAACTCATTCTAACGGTTTTAATGGCTCCGTTAGCCAATCTAAAAATCCTAAAAGAAACAAAATAAAAGAAAGAAATAACTATTTAATTACTAAACACTATATATGTGTGTGTGTGTGTGTGTGTGTGTGTGTGTGTGTGTGTGTGTGTGTGTGTGTGTGTGTGTGTGTAGATGTGCTCTAATGTAACTGTAGTAGGTGTATTTAAGTAAAAGATAGATAACTCTTATTTATGGACATTATTTGCAAGCTGCAAGTTTTAATCTAAACTTATGAAACTCAATGTGAAAATGACTACTTTGAAGAAGTAGATAAAGAAATCATATAAAGATATTTTTTGATTTTTCCGTTATAAGTCTTAAACTAATAAAAGAAAATGCTATGAAATGGAAACATATGGCTAGTCGAAAGCCAAAACATACATTCGAATTTCAGTGATAAACAGATAGTAGGAAAATGTAAATGAGCTAACATGTTAGTGAGATAATGATATGCATCCAAACATCTGTACGATCAGAGAACTTCTAACCGCCTTGTCCAGGAGGAAAACCTGCAATGAACCTTATATTTGTTTTGAATAAATGCAGAACAATTATGTTGGCAGTTGAATTTTAATAACAAAAAGAGTGATACAAATAGTTACTGTGATCTCGTGAATTCAAGTAATTACTTTAAGAAAAATCTGTTAGCAATAACCTTGCATTTAATCTTTAAATGAAAATTAAGGAGAAATCCTATAATTGAAGTTGAATAAATGATCACATGATTAATATCTGAAGCATCATTTATGGACAACATTTATAAAGGAATTATCCAAAAACACAATAAATCATGAATACTAAAGCTATGAAAACCTATTATCATATCAGGATAAACAAAACTTAAATGAGGACACCATCCACAAGAATCTAAAGACGAGATGTGTATTGTTGTTCCATTAAAGTCTGTAAATTAATCATCCATCTTCTGCCCCAGGTGAGGATGGTTTCATTACTAAAAGTTGTAGTATTTAAAGAGTTTAGGAAAACTAAGCATCATATCTTCTAAGATAGAATCAAATCCTAGGATGATTTGCTAATTACAAAAATAGAAGGTAATAAAACCACTCAATATCAAATTGTATCTCTCAAGATTAAAAAAGTTTGTTTTTGTTTACAAAATGAGCAAAAAAAATGGCTAATGACCCCATAAATGCTACATATCATTATGTCTCCACAAGCTGCCCGATATCCTAAAAGGAAAAATGAAAATGAAGAAATTTAGATATTCATTTAACCAACATTTTCCAATATTTCGAATGAGAACAGACTGGCTACATAATCTACTGATTTTGTAGCTAGTCTTATTTTAAACAACATAAAACTGATTCAATCCATATTAATTAAGAACAAATCAAAAAAATCACACAAATGTTTTACCTTTCAACCGAATGCTAAATTTGGCTCATAAAACCTCAGAATTAATCATTGCTTTGACACACTCAACATTTTTTATTATGACATTTTTTGTTCTCTTCAAGCGTTTTCCTTGTCTGTGTGCAATGACCTTGACTCTGTGGTTTTCATTTGTTAACTATTCAATCAGATTTGTGAGGGTCTTGATCTTCTCTTGAAGGGAGGGGACATCTGCGTAATACTTGTCTATCCAAAATAAACACACCTCACACCGTGGATCTGGGATAGTTGGTTGAGGAAACCCATGGCCATGCATCAGAATGCTACCATTGTTATCTGTGGGTTCTTTACCAAGTTTGATCCCTGGAAAGGATTCACTATGTTTCAGGCACGGTGGCATATTGTCTATGAAATTGTAGGTCTGGCTGAGATCCGGTTTGAGGTAACTTGGGTCTTCTCTTGCCAAAAATTTATCGATCTCAGAATCAAAGCTCTCATGGACCTAAATCGCTTTGATCGAATTCATATGAGACTTTGATTTATTTTGTAGGCTCCTAGAGATTAATCTCTCTGCCCTTTTGTTCTTAAACCCTATATCTAAGTCATTTTTAGACAATTTACGTGAGGGTCTGTTTACGATTTTTGCAAAGGTGTTAGGGCAGACATACTACTCGCGCTCATGAAATTCAAATAATCTTGGGTCGACATCTTGTTGCTTGGACATAGGCTCATCGAGAATGGCCCTATCACAGGGTTCTTTGGATGAGGAGATTGTTCTGTCAATGGAAGGGATAGGGGTTTCTTATAACATGGGCTTATCAACCTCTACGGGACTGGATGCAACAAACCCATTTCGAGATAAGAAAGTGTCCCAATCATCACCTTGCAATCTTAAATGATGGACTAACACAATCCTAATCAACCCATGATGAATTAAACTGGAATTCAAACACTGTCTCTTATACCTCTTTGCCATTTTATTTAAACTTCTCAATAAATAAAAAGGCATGTTCAACTGGAAACCGATGAATTTCATTAATAGTCTTATGTGGTAAAGAAAAACGAGGTCGAAGCAACCTTCACAGGTAACAAACTGCCTTAAAACTACCAATAAACCATGCCACCTAGTTTTTAACAGAGATATAGGCATACCTTTATCACAACACTGGATTTTCCTAGAGGTAAAGAACAAACTCCATGGCACCTCCTCTAACTTGGAATTCTTAAACCATTTTTTCCCACTAAGGGGAAGACCTGTTGCCTAGCTCAAAAACTCCTTGGTGATTTCAATTTGAATGTCACCCACTTTGGCTCGGCACCCATCGAAAGAGAGGATGAACTCCTGGGCCGCTTGCAAGTTGTAACCTTGAAATTTCTCAAGAAATTCGATCCATACTTGACCCTTAAGGTCTTCCCTTGCATCGTCATATAGGAGCAGGGTTTACGAGCCATTCGGTTTGACACGAACAACGGGGGCCATGTGGATTTAGACAAACATTCATGGGGGAAAACAAAAATCACTGTAAGCATGAAGGGTTTCACAAAACAGGAAGAACCAGGGCTAAAACCAAGGAAATAAAAACCCTCGCACGATTAAATGCAGGAATGAGGGGTTTCATGTGAGAATCGGGCATGTTGTGTAATGAATCACCGAGAGTATAGAACGAGGCCCGAGACTTAACTTTGAAATGATGGACCTGTTGTTTTCAAACTTCCACTATCAACAAAGTACAGAATACGACCAGATGTGTTTGAGTATCATCATTTTGCAAAGGGTGGGGTTGATCATTTCAAGGTTAGGAAAAGAGGTGCTTGACAAATCAAAGCATAGCAACCATAAAAACGATTTACCAAGAATTACACATGAAACAAACTCATAGTCTGACATCAATCAACTCTTGGTGTATCATTTAAAGGTCCAGAGTATGCCTTATGACAATGCGTTACTTTAAAACAACCACTTTATTGATATGAGATAAGCCTTAAAGAAAAATATAATTCTTAAAAATATTTGTATGAACATTTATTCTCCTCAGGAAATAAGCCTTAAATTCAATTGTAATAAATTCATAAGTTTCAATGCTTCGTTCATGCTTTTAGTCAAGAACAAAGCATGAAAATGAGAACTAAGAAAAATAAAAAAAATTATAGCCCAAAACTCATCTTTCAAGTAGAAATGTTCATGTGATGAAGCAAAGGCAGCTGAAAAAATTATTATTTGTTGCTTTAAGAGGTGAAAACATCGTGGGGCTACCAACAAGCCTCCATATTTCTTTGGAATCAACACAGTTGGTACTGCGCATGGACTCAAACTTTCTCTGACTAAACCCTTATTCAACAACTCTTGGACTTGCTTCTTAACCTCTTCATTCTCTTGAGGTATCAACCTATATGTTGCTTTGTTTGGAAAACTTGCTCCTGGAATAAGGTTAATGTGATGACTAATGCTCTAAATGGGTGGTAAAGAACTAGGTAACTCATCCACCACAATATCAACAAAATTATCCAACAATTCCTGAATTTCTTTAGGCAGATCATCCACATAAGTACTTGTAAGGATGACCCTGGGCTTTCTCACCACAACAAACTGCATCTCCTGTTCCTTCTTGACTTAATTCAAGGGTTCCTTCCCACTCATGAGAAGTATGCTTGGGATAGCTTCTTCCTTCACTTTCTTATCCTCCATTAGCAGTAACATATGTGTACAACCATTCTTATCAAAGGTGTAAGTATTTTTTCGCCCATCATGTATGGAATTTCTATCAAATTTCCACGGTCTTCCCAACAGAACATGAAAAAAATCCATGGGTATTACATCACACAGAATCTCATCTTTATAACCTCCTATCTTGAATTCAACATTGCACTATCGACTTACCATGACTTGGTGTCCCTTCTGCAACCATGATACCTTGTATGGGTCCAGATGTGTCGTTATCTCTAGCTCTAGATTTTCCACCATTTCAGTGGATACCAAATTATCAGTGCTCCCACTGTCTATGATCACTTTGCATACCCTTTCTTTGGTTTTGTAGGAAGTCCTGAACAAACTATTTCTCTGAACTGGCTCTTTTGCTTCTTTCTCTGGATTTAAGAGAACTTTCCTCATCATGAGGGATTTCCTTTCTTCCACTGCTTCTACCTCCACATTCCTTCTTTGAGCTTCTCCAGCTCCTTTCTTTTTCCTCTCAGGAAATTCCCAAGACATATGCCATGTCTTTCCACATGCATAGAATTTCACTTATCCTCCTCTGCCTCTTCCTCTTCCTCAAGAAAAAGAGTTTCTTCCACCATATTGTCCACCTATGGAACTTCCTCCTCTTTCTGTATGAATGTGATACTTTCCAGATTCAGGTTTGGGTTTTTGGAACTTCTCTTGGACAATTCCCTTGCCTCTACTTGGAATATTTCCTATGTTTCGTTGGCTTTGTTTTCTGGACAATTTCTCCTCTTCTTTCAGTGCTTCCTGGTAAGCATCTTCCAGTGTTCTCATTGTCATCATACTGGTCTCCTCCTGAATTTCATATCTCTGGCCATTAATATACCTGGAAACTTTTTCCTCATCACTCTCTCTATGTCCTACTCTAATGTTCAGCCTGTAAAACTCTTCAGTGTATTCTTTCACTAACAAGCCCTTCTGTCTCAAGTTCTTCAATCTCCTCAAAAAATTGATCTAATAATATTTGGGTATGAACTTAGCTTTCAATTTAGCTACCATTTTGTCCCAATTTTTGATTTTTGGCTTACCTTTGTGCCTTCTGTCAACTTGCAATTCATCCCACCATAGCGCTGCATGTCCCTTTAATCTGGTAACATCATGCTTCACCTTCTTATAATCCTCTATTTCTTCATAATTGAAGTACTTGTCTAAGGCCCTTCTCCAATCTAGCAGCTCTTCAACATCCAAGTTTCCTTTATACATCGGGACTTCCATTTTTTCCCTGGCTCCAATTTTTACAACCTCTATCAATAAGTGTTCCTCTTCAGTGTCTCCTTATGCAGCTCCTTCAACTTCCATTTCTTCACTCTCAGCTTCACTGATGTCACTATCATCAGGTTCTCTTCTCTATTCTATATCCATGGCATCCAATCTCACACAGAGTTGCCTCATTTCCCATTCCATGGCTGGATTTGCTACAGGTCTCTTTGCACGTCTTCTGGGCAGCATGACTCTAAACCTTTTTTCACACAGAGCTTAATTCGGGCTCTGATACCACTTGATGCAGACCCCACCCTCTCCTAGGGTCTATGAAACCTTCTGGTCTATGATCATACAAGTAAGGAGTTGAATTGGCTCTTTAGGACCTGCTGAGCCCCCAAAATCCTTTACACGGGTCCTCGTATCTCCCGATGCCAAAATGCCAAAAGATCTCTCCTTTCGATCGACGGCCTACATGCGTGCTTTGCACTTCAAGATTCAACCCTTGCAATACTTAACACTTAAAAATCCACCGGACTTCCAAATTGGCAAAGTCCTGAACCACCAAATAGGGGATCAACGGTTCCTATTCCCTGCTAAGATCAATGACCCAAAATTATTCGGCACTCCGACTTTGGCGAATTTCAAAGAACCACACACAACAATCTCCCAGAGTGTTGAACTAGTGAACCTCAGGAGGATCCAATGATTCACAATTCTCCATCGATCTACAGTGTAGACCTGCTCCAAGCCTCTGGGATCCATAAATTTTCAAAGAAACCCTCCACCGATCCTCCAGAGTGCTAGGCCTCTAGATTTCCCAATATCCTGCCATGTATCTGCAGATATCGACGCCTCTCAATCACTTTTCCACTTCAGGCTTCGAGGACTTTCAAAGAATGACACTCCAATCTTCCAAAGTGCTCTGTCACCAGACTCCCAGATCTAGTGCCACATTTCCACTCTGATGGATGGCTTGGATGAACTCTGCCCTCCGGGAATTCTCACCCCAAAATGCATCCGGTTGGATCCGGTGAACTTTCCTCGGGAGTGTTGGATCCGGTGACACCTATCCAGTGAGATCAACGGTGGAGATGAGCTCCATTGTTTGAAACTCTGAGAGTTCTCTCAACTCTGTGCTCGGTTTTCTCCAGAGTGTCGGACCTCCAGACTTCTGGATCTGCTGTCGCGTGTCCTTCTTCCTGATCAACGATACTGATCAACTTCGGACTTCAGGAATCTAGAGAGATTGAGCTCCTTTTCACACTATTCACCCTGGAGTATCTATCCTCCATATCTTCTGATATGACGATGCATGTCCCTACCGATGGATGACATAATGAACTCTGGGGTTTCGGGACTTTAGGGGTCCTCCACTCTTGGATATCTACTTCTAACTTTGTTCAGGGTTCTAGTCCACTAGAGTACACGATCTTCTAACATGTGTCCTCAGGAATCAAACAAACATGATTAACTCCTCCCTTCAGGACTTTGGGGGTCCCGAATTCTCCACACTCCAAATCTCCTGAATGTGTGAAGTCTAAAGGAATTCACCGATTAACCCTTGTGCAACTCCTCCTAATCCAATGACTATTAGATCTTCAACAAACTCCCAAATGGATTTCAACCATTCGACTCTTAAAACGAACAAATCCTCTCCTCCTTAAGGATTCTGAACGTTTTCCTTCCTGAGCATTAAGTCCTTGAGGTATTTCATACCTCTGGCACACTCCTTGCGACCTTTAACTTCTAATAAGTTTTAGACTTAGATATTTTTGAAAAAAATCTCCCTTACACACTCCTTGCGTTTGTCTCTTCTGAAACTTCTTCAACACTTAAACAAAGTGTTTTTCTGACACACTTCTTGTACGGGTCTTCTCCAATATTTTCTCTCCACTGAGAAATTATGCACTCCTTGCACTTCAACTATAAATTATTGTTATCTCTTCTGAGCTTTTGAACACAACACAACACCATACATTTGGAATCAAGCCTCTCTGCTTGCATTCATTTAGTAAAATATGTACATGGACTCATACAACTCTCTGCAACTCTTCATAAGATTCAACAACTCTTTCAACAACAATAAAAATAACATTCAACAGCCTCATTTGGGCATAAAATACATATATTTATACATGGATAGGTTTCTCGATCCTTCCCTCTAGACTACATTAGTGTTATCCTATCATAGTTAATACATTCATCTACTAAGGACTATTACATTGAATGGTAATTACATTAAGATATGATTCAATACTCAGTATCTATACAACCTTATCTGATAATTAAGGTGATTAAAACTTTGGTGACCTTATGTGATGGATCATGCCTCAAAACATTTAAAATCTTTAAATTATAATCCTTTCAAAATAGAAATATGTGCTCTCCTTGGAATTCAAAAACAATTTGAAATCTGCACGCTGGGTGTTGAGTTGTGTTCCTCCTAACCTCTTTAAATGATGATGGTTGTAGTATAAATTTATTACAGGAACAATAAATCCTTGGAGAAACAAGACACCCTAGTGGTCTTAGCTAGCCTTAAGCATATAGAAAAGATTCCAATTTAAACAATTTCAATATCTCGTGATTCTACATATCCCATTGCAATGATTTTATTTCTCCAATGAAAGAAATTATTGCCTTTAACTATTGGGTTATGTATTCTTTTAAATTAAATATCTAGTTGTGCTACTTCCTTGGGGGTGTAAGTCCTTTTACTCCCCAAGGTAAGCAAGACTAGATAGGGAAAACCTAGGAGGGTGTAACCCTTTAGTTCTCCTAGCATTCATTTATGAAACAAATTATTCGAAGACAATTATGATGGGATTAGTGGGGTTGTATGCCCTTATAATCCCCAAAATATTAACAAATTTACCTTGTAACTAGGAAAAGAATAAAAAACAAGAGATATTCCTTACCTAGTCCAAGCATTAACAAGATAAACTCATTTCAACCAAGAAAACTCTACCATAAAAGAAAGAAATAGCCTCTAAGAAATATAGCACCTTACTTCTTCATGCAATAGCCAAGACAAATCATCACAAGAGATTGTAGCAAAGCAGTCTAGGTAAAATTTCCCAAATAGGGTGAAAATTTCATCCAAGGATTCTTTCTCCAAGTGAGAATGCTATGATAAAATGACAAGAGCTTGATCTCTATTTATACAAATCTTCTAAAAAGTGTTTGTCCACTTAACTTTAGGGTAAACCACAAAATAAGAGGTAAAAAACCCTTATTTTCCCCCTTTGCATCAAAAATTCAAATTTAACTTTTAAAAAATGCACATAAGAAACCCTAATATGACGCCATCCCTCTCTACGGTGACATTTTGGAAATTTTAGGTCAACGTTGAGCTTAGGGTGAATCGTTGGGCCTCCAAAGGCCTTCTTCCCAATCGATATGGTCTTCTCCATCAAGGTGAGGCTTCTCTTCTCCCAAAATTCCAAGTGTCAACGATCAACACCTCCACCACCAAAACCCTAGTGCTAGGGTGACGTCAAGCCCTCCAAGTCTGATGTTTTGGCCTCAAGAAGCAAGACGTTGGGATAGTAGGGGATAGGTGAGGTCCTCCATGGTGCCTTATTTTTCCTCCAAAGGAAACGTTCATCTTCCTTCTTTTCCCATGGTGTGCATCATGTTATCCAACCCGTGCGATTCAAACCCCAAGGAAGCCCAAGTTAGGTTGTTCTTCCAAAATTGTCTACAACCTAGGTCCTGCAAAGACAATGAATACGCCCTCTAAGGATCTCAATTCAAATGCATCATGATAAGTAAATCAAATCAATCAAATATCCACCTAATCATGTGCCTCAAAAACCACCTCATCAAACCAAACAAGTGCTCAAATACCCTATGCAATTTTCCAAGTTTAGGTATGGGAGGGTGAACAAAGCGACCTATTGGGTGATTCATTCCCTAATTCAAGGAGTGTTTCCCAAGTGGACCCCTATTTAGGTCACATGGAAAACCTGACATGGATGGGGGAAAGGCATTTGGGCATGGGGTTCATGACATACAAGGGATCGTAGTGTCTCATTTATGGGTTCCTTTGTAGAGGGTGTGATACACCTTCATTTTCAATGCATCCTTTTTCCAAGCCCATTTATTGCCATCAATTAATTAAGGTCCAAACACTGGCTACTCCATATGGTTTAATCAATTATATTGGGGGGGATTACCATGGTTTCAGTTGAATGGAGAGGTACACAGAGTGCCATGGGGGTATAATCTAGCTTGTAACACACTTGTGTAGATCCTTCAACAATTGGGTCATTTATATATGTGTTTTCTTTTGCAGGATTTGAATTTTTAAGAGAAACATTTCATTGTTCTCAATACCTATTTTGGGTGAGTATATGGAAGGTTAATAAGATGGATTTTATCTTTTTCCAATAACATTCCCTCTAGGCCTTCAACCCATTCTTCCCATGAAATGAGGGAGAGTCCCTTCTTGGGTCAGTACATCCGAAAATCCCAAAAGATAAGGAGATGAAGGGATGAAGTGTGGAAAGTGGAAAGTATGGTCAAGAATGGTACAATGACCTGTCAATGAGACCTCCCATTAGAAAACCTTTCCCTAAGGATGACCACTTAATAGGGTGCAATTTCAACCACCAAGGTGAAATAAGCAAAGAGAATAATTTCCAAGCAGATGTTATATAATCAAAAGTAGTTTTCAATGCAACAAACTCAAATGCAACAAATATTGAAATGACACTCACCATAATACATGGATTGTACGTCTTAGAGAAAGACCCTATGTATTCTAGAAGCAAGCTGATGTGGTGGATACCCTCATGATAAACCTGATATCAGTGGTGGTGAGGTGGGACTCTATCTATGAAAATGGATGTTGTCAACCATATGCCTCTTGGTACTCCATGTCTACAACCTTGGGGCCTCGAGACATCATCTCCTTAGTTATCCCTAGGAAATGGGGATAAATAATGGTATTTTTAGTGAGGCTGAGTTGCAGAATATCAAACAAAAGGAAGCAATGAAAATATATCTTATTGAGTAGAAACTATATGTAGGACAAAACATAAAGTGACATGGATTCTTCAAGAGGATAAAACTACAATATTTTTCCATAGTTAGAATGTTGAAATGAGGAAAAAGACTAATTCCATTTATAATATTTTTGGCACCCAAAGTTTTGGGTAAAGGTTGTGTACACGCTACAATTTTGAGCATGCTCTGGTTTTGTGTGCATAAGCAACTGCACAATGGATGAAATGAGGCATGCACATTAGTATGATTTTTTCTATGTGTGACATAAATCAAGAAGACACTTCATGCATGTTGGAATCAAGAAAAGAATATTTGGGACATCTCCTTGAATGATTACTTCAGGAAGCACGAGATATTGTGGATCGGTTAAGGGATGAGTTGGAAAGGTATATGAGATTGCCACAACTCTAAAGAGGCAACATGGACTACATGTCGGTGAAAAAAGAGTGTGGGACTGGAATTTAACAAAGTGAGTGGTGCAGAACTGAAAATGATATAGTGCCAGAGCAGAGAAGAAGAAGAAAGAAAGCAGCGACGATAGAGAAGGAGTTAGTTGGCTAGTTAGTCATTCAGTCAACTAGTTGGTTACTCATGTTTTGTAAAGAGTATATCCATGTTTTAGAGGGTATTTGTTTTGTAAGTCTTGCTTTGGTAATACCTACAGAATATTAGAGAAAGTGCATAGCACCATGTAATGAACTACTATGAGAATGTATGAAATCATAGGGCATTGTTCCTGATAATTGACGAGTCTCTTGGCATATGTATGTGACTGGTTGAATGAATATAGTAAAATATGTAATGATTATTGTCATATTATTTGTTAATCATGTGTCTAATGAATGCATTTTCTACCATTACATATTGTTATATTTTAAACATATCGTAATGAAATGCATGAATGTCACCCAAATGGATTCTCTGAGTAATTAACCCTTCATCACCAACAAAAGACCAGACAGTCTCTATGATTTTCACAGTGGCTCGGGTGAGACCTTCTTTAGTCTTTGGCTAAGGATTGATATGCCAATGCCTTGGGGTTTTTTTTTTCAACTCTAAACAAACCCTGAGTCATCACCCCCCCAACATTAAGAAGTATGTGTGCAAGCGAGCCAACAAATGGTTCTGTTGCTAGGACCTAAATTTGAGTATTGAATGATGAAGGTGGAGAATCAAGTGGTATCCATATTAGGAGAAAATTCAAGTTTGTTTGATTATGAAGGAATATGAGTTTTCTCTCCAGGAAACTCAAGGTCTAAATGCCAACATGGAACGATCGAAGAATATGTATATCTACACTGATATTCATGAAATTTTCTTTGTTGAATTTCCATGTTTATTGTATGAATGGTTGAAGAGGAATACTGCCACTAATACTTCTTTAAGGCCTCAATAACCACTGATTTAGGATTATATATCAATTTATAGAGTGAAGGCATTGAAAAATAAATGGACTCGAGACATTGATTTATGGTTTTCTCGGGTGAAGGAAGGTTATATTATTGAATATGTAGTGGAATATATTGATTATTTCAATGAAGTTGAAAGGAAGTTTACTGAAGGTCCTCAAAAGAGGTTGCTAGAAGAAATCCTACTATGGATCAAGATGTTGTTCATGGAGAAAGGGTTGATGCACATGGAGCCTGATAGGATGGCTAAGTGAAATCCTCTAGAGATGGGGGGGATGAAAATAAGTGGGAAAAGAGAGAGAAGATATGGATCCACTGAGGAGGATATGTAAGTTTCTGAGATAAGGTCAGGTATAGAATGGAACCATAAGAGTAGTGAAGAGAAAGAGCCAAAAGATATGAAAGAAAAGTTGAGTCAAGAAGGAAGGAAAAACAAAGGAGTGGAAGGAAGATAGAAAGTGGTGTAAGATGAGGGGTCATGCCTAGAATGAAGAGGAAGGAGACCAAACAGGGAGGAAGTGTGGGAGAGTGTGTTCTACCATAGAGGAGCATAGGCCAAGGAAGAGTGCATCATTGAGAGTAAGGTATCGAGTGAATATACCGAAAGTATTGGTAGTAGGGGCTGAGAATACAAAGTATGAACCCCTTGGCTCTTGTGAGATGCCTCAACCTTAGAGGATGATGAGGCATAGAGGTAGGAGAGGAAAATGAAGGACCCCCAAGAGGAGGGGAATAAGAGTTGGCGATGGTGAATGGTCTTGTGCGATTGCAGGTAGGAAGCTCTCTTGGTTCCTGTTAGGAGGAAATATTGTCATTTAATTCCATTGTAGTATTTGCCCAACCATTTAATTTGTCAATCAAAGGTTCGTAGGCTTACAAAGAACATGCACTATATATGCAGGATTGAAGTAGAAGTAATCTAATCTAAATTTCTAAAATGAAACTAATCTAGGAAAGCAAGAAACATTAATCTAGGAAAGCAGGAAATTGCATAAAGGAAAAGAAATGCAACATGTGAAGAGATAATGACAAATAACATATGTGAGCTCACACAATAAAGCTATCTTGAATTACATAACAGTAATCAAATGACAATCATGAAAGCATAACAATGAAAGAATATGAATCAAAGCTAAGAATCCCTTTCTCTTTCGAATCTTAATGAC